>WWET01003917.1:66446-84274 GCA_011038615.1 Limnodynastes dumerilii | reverse complement strand
CAACACTTGTGCCAGGAGAGTCTCAGAGCTTCAGGCCTTGTGGTCAAAAACCATATGTAAACTTTTTTGCAGACAAGGTAATGCTACGCAGAAATCCAAAATTTTTACCAAAAGTAGTCTCCAGATTCCATAGAAATCTAGATATTAGTCTTCCTTCTTTATGTCCTAACCCAAGGAATGTAAAAGAGGAAACCCTGCATACTGTAGCCCTTGTGAGAGCTTTAAAAATCTATATGGAAAGAACAGCTCAACAAAGCACTGTTTATATTGGCAGAAGGAGTGAGAAAGGAGTCTGGTGCATCGAAACTATCCCTTGCTAGGAGGATTAAAAGCTGCACTGTAGAAGCTTACAAGCTAAGGGAGATCCAAACAATATAAAAGAATACTCTACTAGGAGCTATGTCCACTTCATGGGCAGAGAGAGAATCTGCAACTATTTATGGGCTCTGTAAAGCAGCTGGGTGGGCATTGGTCCACACTGTTGCCAATCATTATATGATAGACATAGAAGCATCTGCAGATGCTAGATTTTGAAGAAGAATCCTCTCAACAATAATATAAAAAAAAACAAAAAAACCCCACCACAACTGCATCAGGTTACTAGGACAGGAGATACAGAACTTTGGAGATGTTCAACTATCGTTTTGCCTACTACAGTAGCCAGCAGATTATGGACCGTATTCACACTTAAGAAGCAGCTGCTTTCTATGTATGCTCTTTCCTGAAATGACAAACTATGCATGCATAATAGGTCAGTTACGTAATCTATGTACCATTTATGTACATAGGGGGAGGTAGAAGTAAGGAGCCAGGGAGGGCGGGGTAGGGGAAAGAATGTTTGTATTCCACTTCTTAAGAATGAGAGTACGAACGTAAACTTAGGGAAGCCCTAGGTTCTTATAAAAAGGGTAGGTGGCGTGGGAGGGAGCTTTAAGATAGGTCGATACATGCTTATCTGCACCTTCTTAAAGTTTTCCTAAATGTGAATACAGTCCTATATTCTGACAGCAAATCAGGATTGTTATAAACTTATACATTAGAACCGGTCCTCTCAAAATTTTATTGTGTGGGAACAGTACAAATAGATAGTTGTACAAGGTTTGATTATTTAAGACATTATCTGTTTGCACTTTCTGATTTGGAAACCATTTAGATCTCAGGTCAAACAATACACTTATGAATTAAGGGCAATCATTATTTTCAGATTGAGTGAAAAATAACAAGTAATTATGGACCAGATCCACACACTACCAATCCCAGCTGGGATCCAATACTGGACCTCCACCATAACTAGCCTTCGGAGTTACAAACTGAGGACCCTATCTTAAGATTTCCGAACCATCCTCCCTTACAATAAGCCTCAGAGTTCTGTCCACTGTCTAAAACTTCGTTTTATTGCATTCATCGTGGAAGAGGGTTGGTTGCACAATATATGCCACTGTATTTAAAGTGTTTTGTAGAACAGATTTTAATCTGCAAAATATTGCTATAATTTCTTGCATTAAGTCGCAAAAAATGTTAATACAAAGAAGTTGGATATAAAAGAGAGGATACTAACAGAATTCTGAAACTTGGACAAATCATTGGGGCCAGATGGGATAAATCAAAGGATATAAATGAGCTCTGGCGCAAGGAGCCTCAAGAGCCTATAGACTAGTAGTGCAAATATTGTTGTATTACTTGTCCATATCTTGTTTGAATCTTGACAATACAACAAACACTACATTTTGTTACATACATGGGAGGGTTTGTATAAAAAGATGAATACAGCTAATTTTAACAATAAATACAGAGATACATAACACTATAAACACACCAGAAAGATTACATCAAATGCTAGATAATCAATGTACACTAGAGTAATGATCGAGAGCAAGGCAACTATAGTTTAATGCAAAAAATACCCTTGAAAATGCATGCAAGTGGGTTTATAAACCCAAAGGCTAAATAAAGTACTCATAGCAAGTCTGATGTTTGGTTATACAGGTGAGGCATTAGTAGTAGAATGAGGGGAAGATGTAATGCCAAATTAAAAGTCATTGGTAAAGCCTCACATCATTAATAAAAAAAATAATAATAGATAGATAGATAGATAGATAGATAGATAGATAGATAGATAGATAGATAGATAGAGAGGTCAGAGGTCATCATGGTTTTAAAAATAATAAAAATGGGCAGACTAGAAGGTTTATGCGGACCTAATATGCCATTAGTGTTTATCAATTACTTCTTTCAATTATTCAGTTTAAAACCTGAAAAAAGCCTTTCTGTCCACAAGAGGGAGACAAGTACATGTTATAAAAGTACTGCATTTTCAGATGACAGTCTATTACATGAAACTGTTTTTTTTAAATGTTTGATGCACATGACTTATATCAATCCAAGTGGAAAATGCTGCAATGCATGAGCTGCTAATTTCATTGGTGTTCAAAAAACCAAATGACGTTAAATTGGTATCAGCCCTTGGGAGGTAACATTATTTGCTGAAACCAGATTTTACATGAATAATGTTGTTTTATCCAACTACATTTATAAAAATATATAGTTAGATTTTTTTAAACAACACTTTCCTCAACACTATAAGCAGAACAGTTTACATACTTTATATGCTGGGGCATGTTTTTGTTGTGTGCCTCAGATATGCACTTCCCATTACATAAAAACATGTAAATCAACAAACAAATGTTTGTGGGCCGTATGCAGAGCTCCGGCCGCATTGAAAATCTTAAAGACCGCGTATACGCAATCTACGTTGCAACAAGTAACGTAGATTACGTTACAGAATTACAGCGCATGCGCAGTAGAGCATATCTTAAAACTCTGCATAAGGCCCTGTAAGTCTTATCTTTTTTCATGATCTTTTCTATTAAAATATTAATAAAATCACATTTTGCAACATATAATTGATTATATTATTCTTACCTGCGGAATGTCGGTGAAGCAATATCAGGATATTTTGATGCTGGTTGCCTAAGACCTTGAGAACCACAGGTGCTAGCTGATGTTGGGCTAGATTTAGGAGAACTTGACAAAGAGACACTTTCGGAGTCTGATACTTTTTCCTTATCCTTGTCTATTTGATTGATTGTGACAGGACTAGAACGTTCTGATGCAATCTTTGAGGGCTCTCTGAGTTTTGTCCCTGTTCCAGCTGATTTGTTGCTGACATTGGAGTCAATACTACTGGTGCTTGATCTGTGACCTCCCCTACCTGGAATACCACTTGTATTGGATTTAGATGGGCGTGGTAAACTGCGATATTGGAGAGTAGCTTTAGAGTTGGCTAACAACACACCATCATCTTGATTTTGAGAACCATCAAGACTGGTCTTCCTCCCATCACCTTTTCCACCAACTCCTGATGATTTTGGCATTTTCCCGAGAGTTGCTGAGCCACTAGTAATGGTTGCCCCACTCGCACTTATGTTAGATGATCCACCACCAGCTTTCTTAAAGCCAAATGATCCAGTAGCTGTTGGTCTAGCAATTCCAGATGGTGGTTTTTTCCCTTCATCTCCACTGCTTTTGCCAGCATCTGAAGGAGACCGTTGCAGTGGACCACTTTTAAGTGGTGTTTTCACTTTCTCAGATGCTTTTATATCATCTGTTTTTCCTGTTGAAAAATAAATATAATTTTTTTTTTTTTTAAAGTAAACGTAAAGATGAGCACACTAAATAAAAACCATGTAGTCTTTAACAATGTGCTGATAAAATAAAATAAAAATAAGCCTTTTTATTGTAGTATATTATATATTTTATTGATTTATTACTATTTAGGTAAATATAAAATGAAAACACAAAATTAAATTTCTGGGTCTACCTTCCAAGACTTGATATACCTGGTGTTTTTAAAGAGCTACTTCCAGATTTGTGTCTTGATGATGTTGAATTTATTTGAGCAGTCATTCCTCGTCTCCATGACCCAGTCTGAGAGATGGAGAGAGATTTTTGCCCTCCTTTATCTGAATCCTCAGACAATCCAGATGAATGCCCTTTCCATTTGCTAGTCTCAAGCGTACCATCACAGTCATCATCTAGTTTTTTAATATCTTCATTGCACCAGGGTTCAGAACCTGTCAAAGCACGTTTCTCAGCATCCGTTTTTAACTGCATGACATAAAAACAATAGTCAAGAGTTTTTCTAATTAAATGTCAACCATAACTATATTTACATGCTAATAAAATTCAGTATAATAAAAACTGCAGATAACAGCACTGCCAAAATTATAGGACCACACACAGTATTTGAGAACATATAACATCTGAGTTGATAATATTGTGCATCTCCTTTTGAAATACATATAGTTAAAATGAAAACAGCAAAAAGGTTTAGCAAGATCTGAAGTTGCTGAGAGAGAGAACATAATGCTAACGTGACCTAAGGCCATCATATTTACCAGAGACAAATCTAGCAGTCACTACTGCATCAAGGAGGAGTCATAATAAGGCGCCACAACAAAATGAACTCTTGCCCTCCCAAACAAAAAATGTTCTGACATTATATATTTGCAAATACGTGTAACGGACATTTCTGCGTTTTATGTTACAGATAGACGATATGTTACAGATAGACTTTGTTTTTGTGGCTAGCAGATTAACCCCGCCTTTCATGCACCTTTTTACATTTACCTATAAATTGATTGAGCAACTTCCATTCTGTGTTTGTACTGTTGGTGGGCTTGTCTGGGAGCAACAACTGAGAGGGGGAGTTGTTCCACAGTAGCTATTTTGGAGACTTTAAGGGGTGTCTCCTGAGGTAAAATTTAAAAACATATATATATGACCCAACATTGGGACTCTCATTGTTAGAGTTAGGACCACCATATGCAGAAAGGCCTTGATGGTGGTTGGTGGCGTATCATATATATGCAAATATGTGTAACAGACATTTCTGCATTTTATGTTACAGATAGAATGGTATAGTCTGTTACACAGATAGAATGGTATAGTCTGTTACTGGTAATGGCAGTGTTGCTGGGGCATTTCCTTTCCTGTTTTTCTATTGCTAGCAGATTACCCCTGTCTTTCATGCACCTGTTTACATTTACCTATAAATTGATCTGAGCAACTTCCATTTTGTGTGTATAATGTTCTGGCATAACACAGATTTTCTTTGCTGATACTGTAGAATGATTGTACATGATGTAGTATATTAATAATTGATTTATACAAGGAAAGATTATGTTATAGCAGTCTATCTATCTAAAACAAGAATAATTTGACCCATAGTGATGTTAAGGTGTAAGCTTTATATAGAAACTTAGAATTTGAAGAGAGCCACTTGGACCAACCAGCCTGCTTCATGTCAGTGACTGCAATGACAGAGAATGTTACCCTCCTGTACCTGGTTAATTCCCTTAATAAATTTAAATGCTTCTATCATATACACATTTTTCCTTCCCTGCTTTAAGCTATATAAAAGATGAATTCATTTAGCCTTTCTTTTTAGGTTTTGTGATGCAGGACATGCATTATTTTTAGATATTTAGCTCTTCTTCTTACTTCTGTAATACAAATGCAATGGATGTCAGCAGCAGTAAAAATCATATGTTGTTCTCACTCTTACCTGGGTTTGATTGTTTTTTCTAGGAGATACAGTGTTGGAATAAGAACCAATGGAAGATGTATTTAGGTCATCTGTGCTGAGGTTATCAAGCGTGTCACTAAGGCCACTGCTAGCAGAACTGCTGTCATCCCAGCTACAGAAAAAAAATGCATACAGTTAGTATTACAGTACCACAATACCTTCCTGTCATGAAAAAATAAAACATAAAAACAATAAAAACAATTTATAACACTAACAAACAGCTTAAAACAAATAACATACCATTTATATTTCTCATTTCAAGTCAATTTACTCTGAAGGACAAACTACAGTATATTGTGAAGTGAAAGTGTGTATTCATGATGCTGAAATGTTTACATATAAAAATCTGTCTGGTGTCATAGAATTGTGGTGAGCCTATTTGTAGTCTATAGCAACAGTGCATTGAAAGTCCTTGGGAAATACTTTCAGTAGAGGGATAATAGCTATGAAATAACCTTCATGCAAAAGAATTGAGATAATTGCAAGGCTAAAACCGGAATACATTCGATGCTCTTTGAACTCATGTTTGCATTCATACTTTAGAACTCCCACAAAGTACAATACAGCTATTTTAACAAAGACAGGGAATATGGAAGCCACAATTCATTGTTTTGTTAGAACGTATTTCTTTATGCAGGAATTTTCTGAAATTTTGCTTACAAACTAATTTCCACATGAAAGACTTTCAGATATAAAAGGGCCATAAAGTTATCACTTTTAATAAAACGACACATAAATTGCCACATTTATCCAAATCCTTTGAATAGGCACTGCAACCATTTATTTCTTAGACAAGGTCTCCTGAAGTGAGATAGCATTTATCTAGCAAGACAAATGACACAACTGCACAGAAAAGAAATCCATCACTCACAAATATGTGATACTATTTTAAGAAATAGGAAAAATAAGGCTTTCTGCAAAAAAAAAAAAAAAAAAAAGATACGGGGCCAATTGACAGCCGGTGGCACCACAAAACAAAGGATCTTCACCTTGTCAAAACCAGGGTTACCTGCAAATCTAAAATGTGTAATGTGATGCTGGCAGCGGATAGACATAACAACTTCTTGCTTGTAAAAACTGTTTTATTGTCCAGTTCAAGAAATACATGTCAAAGAATTGTCAAGGTGAGACAGGGTGACTATAGCTCTAGCTAGACATAGAAGACCTTTTTGGCTGTTATATGATTCCACATGCGCTTCTTATCAGTGGCGACTAGCTTTCCTCTCTGTCTACGCTGCCACGCGCATGTGTGCTGGTTTCCTGTGGCGACGCATTCTACCTCCTGATTCCAGAACCCGCCATCGCTGACTGCAATGTGCTGGTTGTTTCCTAACAGCCATGACATTAGCCAATCAGGAGAGGCAGCTGCTGGCCGCTAATTGGGAAATAATCTCTATATAGAACCAGCAGCGTGGTGATCAGCTGCCGGTTCTATGTAGAGGCCGCTAAAATATTATAGTGGTTCTAGGGTGAACCCTGCCTCTTTGTTCTGTTCATGCAGTATTATTATTAATATTAATGCTTATTTATATAGCACCACAAATTGTTCGCAGCACTTTACAGAGAACATTCTCATCAGTCCCTACCCCAATGGAGCTACATACTTAGTTCCCTAACACATACATACATACATCCATACAAACACAGACATTAGGGTAATTTAGTCAGCAACATATTAATCTACCCAGTATGTTTTTGGCACATGGGAGGAAAACAGAGGAGGAAACCCACACAGACATGCAGAGAACTCCACACAGATATGGCCTAGGCCAGGATTCAAACTCATGACCTCGGCGCTGTGAGGCACAAGTGCTGCTCACTGAGCCACTGTGCTGACTGCCTAATTGCTTTAGTTATCCTCCTGTATCTTTTTATTCCTTGGCCCGTTCTCCTAGTCCTTATGTTGGTTGATGCGCTTCTTAGCGTGGCTTGTGTGTCTGAGTGAGTGTTCAGTTGTGTCCACCTGTGTTGTTTTCACTGTCTGTCTGGGTGTCACTGCTGGTTACACTGGAATTTTCTATTTGCTGTATTCGGTGCTCGTCTCTCCTTGTTTATGCAGTCCACCTGTCATTCCTAGAATCTGCCACTAGGGGCCAAGACCTGCCAGAGATCTGCAGCCAAGCCTGTCCTCATCATCAGGGGCTCCAGTGAATACCAGAGACTGCACCTATGTTTTTGTTTTATCCCCCGTTTTTCCCATTCTTAAAAACATTAAATGGTGCCATAGGGCTACCTTATGTGCCTTAAGGGATCTCAGTTCCTTCTTAAGGAATCTCTTAAGAAGTAAAATACGCACGAAGATCCCTTTCCCACGCCATCCCCGGCTCATTTTAATACCTTCCCCCCACCCACTCTTATAACAGTCACAAGGATACCTATTCTTTCTTAAAAAAAACATGTGCAGTCTTTAAAAACTGCATGTATTTAATGTCCTTTCGTAAATGCTATGTACATTGTGTTGTCACCATGACTACACATGTGCAGCAGCATAATTCATAAAAACATGCACCTAAGAAGCTGCTGTTTCTTAGGTGTGAATCTGGGCCCAGGTCTCTGGTTAGACTCCGTGCATTGATGAGCTTATCCTAACATTGGCATTGGCTGTCCTGTCTACAACAATAGCCAGTCTTTATATAATCCTTCTAAGCAGTATACAACTAATAGAGAAAATCAACAATCATGTGGTACACCTGTGGGTGTGGGAAAAGCCTGTGCAGTACTTTACCTTTCCCTATGTAGGAGAGCTGTTATAAATAACCTTCTTTAAATTTTAGTGTAACATATCCTTAATAATTGTTTCATGGGCTTGAAAAAAATTGGGATCAATATTTTAAATAGCAAATATCATTAATATACTTATACTTTATACTTTATAACAATAAATTGCCATCATATAGAAGTATCCCAGAAAAAAACAATCCACGTATCGAGTCAGTGCAGCCATGATAAATATGTTTTGTAACAGCAGGGTAATAAAATAAGCTTAAATAATGTAACAAACATCATTACAATACCATCACTAACCTGTATTGTAGCATGCCTTTTTCTATATAGATTAGATTCATAGGCTCAGAGAGACAGCTGAAAATGGGAATGGCCAGACAGACTATACTTATGATGCCCATTTCAGATTTCTTAGCCCTCTGATAAATATAGCTTTTCTGATATGACATTTTGATAATTTGATTAAGTTGTTGACTGTTTTAACCCTCTATTGCTCTATCAAACTTTTATACACCAAGGACACTGTAGTATATAAAATCTGTAAGGCTGGCCGTATGCTTTGTGATATCCCTGGCGAAGTTTTAATGCAGACAATGCATATTACAGTCAGGAATTCTCCCCAGGAATGTTCCCATTAACAGTGGGCTGACAAACTTTGCCATATGCTATGATGATTTTCATGTAGTATGTAAGAGTGGTCAACAGCTACTATGCTGCCTACCCAAATGATTTCTCTTACCCTATTTTCTCCGAATAACTGATAAACCTCCTACCTCTTTACTAGCCCACTTTTGGTGGGACGGACCCATTTTTAAGACTGTAATGACCGCGTGTAGAATCTTGGAGTTTGTACATTCACCCATTTATTACTATACAAAGCAGCAAGCAATGGGCACATTGGCACATGACCAATTTAAACTGAAGAGAGGTGTAAGGGGCTACCCAGCACTACCACAGTGCTAATTACACCCTGGGATGTGACCACAACCTCTTTATGGATTAGGCCACACCTCTTATGATAAGACCAGACCTCTCGTCCTAACTCCCACACCTCTAATGTTGGGATGAAAGCAAATAGTCTCATCATATATATTCACCATATATATTGTTATCTTTCTTTAAGATGTTGCTTTATTGCAAATTCTGTATTAGAACAGAATATGAAAGATCAAATTAAAAGCTTTAAATCCTATTTGTGTTCATATTGCTTCTTGAACCATACTCAAATGAAATAGCAGCTGCTTTAAAGATAAATCTGTTCCCAAAAGAACAAAAAAAAGTAAAATAAACATATAAAACAGCTCATGCGTAGAATGAAATTGTTCTGACTGTGGCTCCTCTCAGTACGTTTCATATTAACATTACACTGCATAGCAACCAGCCTCTATAAAGGGGGAAAACATTGCACAATACAAACTCTACACTACTTGTGTTCATTACTTTATCAACATTGATAACAACTGCATTTTGTTATAAGAAGCATTGTTCCTCATTTAAGAGACAAATGAAAGGTTTTGTTTTGTGTGGTTACATTTAATCAGGAGTGAGATTCTGCAGTGTTGAAGTGATTTTGGTTATAGTATAAAAACACATTTTATAAAAGCAAAACAACCATGGATTACCTTTAAGAAAACTATTGGGTTAAATACCAATGGGCTAATATTGGCAACCACTTTTAATTGATAATTATGGATTTACTATATATGTGCCTTTAGGCTATGCCAATACATTGTCCTATAGCTGTCATTGCTATGCATTTGCAAAGGGCATAACGAACAAGAATGGAAAGTCAGTGTAGTGTGACAATCCATATACAATGCATTGTTTTCATTGGAAAGGATCTGCATTCCAGCTTCATCAATTTAATCAACCTTGGAGTATAACCTAAAGGCAATAGCAGGATTTATTCAACAACGCTCCGTTTCATGAAATGAAAAGCACACATTTATTTTCAGTGAATGTCAGTGAGTATAGATTTGAAAATATGTGATAGCTTTAATAAATGTAATTACTATTGAGACTTCCAGGCTCTCGTATCACATATAGGGGCTGTGTTATTATCAGATTGGCACATAAAAGTGCCAGGTACACAGTTTTTTTCACAGTTATGACACTCTGCCATTTATCTGGAAGAGATTTATTTCCTCTGTACAATACAGAACATTTTATGTACTGTTTATTCATCCAATTTATGTATTCAATTAAAGCTAAGTCAATCCTGTGTTTCAAGAATAACTCATTTTTGTATTTGTTCTGAGATATTGCAATAATTTTTATATCCTTTAGTTGATTCTTAAGGAAGTCTTAAAACATTTTACTACCCAAGTGTATTTCCTCTTTCTTAGTTTACCTGCAGCCATATACATCTAGCCAAGTGCAGAGTATGTCACTTTTATATCACAACCAAGGTAAGCTAAACAGTCTTTTACAGATAGACCATGGTAACAAGTAATAGTCAGGGCATTTTCAGGAGTCCTTGTTATGCTCTGCACCCTACCAACCTACTAACCATTATCACTACCAACTACTGCCCTCTGATTCCCAACAGCATCTCACAAAACGGTGGTACTTACCAGACCAGGTGCTGCCGCTTTACTGGGTTTACTTCCGTGCTGGTTCTGGATCCACAGGGCTGCCTTAGTTACCCTTGTTTCCCACTGCCATCAGCATCACCACCTCAGCTCAGTCTGCCATCTGCATCATCACTGCTGCTCTGACAACCTCAGCATCATCACTGCAGCTCAGTCTGCCATCAGCTTCATCTTCACATCTCAGTCTGCCACCAGCTTCATCTTCACATCTCAGTCTGCCATCAACTTCATCTTCACAGCTCAGTCTGCCATCAGCTTCATCTTCACAGCTCAGTCTGCTATCCGCAACATTATCACTGTTCAATCAGTCTCAGCATCACCATCGCAGCCCAGTCTGCTATCCACATAATTATCACTGCTCAGTCATCATCATCGCAGCCCAGTCTGCTATCCACATCACCACCGCTGGCCATTCAGCATGATCACTCCAGCTCACCCTGTCATCTGAATCACCTATGGTACTAGTCTGCCTCAGTATCTTCAACACACAGACTAGTCTGTCCTCTCTGCAGCTGAACCCAGCATCTCTCCAGCATTATGCTGTTTTACATTTCCTACTGTTAGGCCTCTAGCGCATCAGCCAGCTAAAGCCTCATTGGGTTTTACCTCTTGTCTTCTGGAACCAATGTCCTCAGATTGACTCTATAGGCTCTCCTCACGTCTACAGCCAATGAGCTAATTCTACAGTAAAACATTTAGGTTCCAATACTCATCTGCCAGATATCCAAAATTCTGACACTGTGGCACATCATATTTAAGACTGGATGGGCCACGTGGCTCTTATATGCCGTCACTTTCTATGTTTCTAAGACTATACAGATAACCCATTTCAGAATATCAACTCACATTTTGTAAAAAAAATCGTCGACCCTAAAAATATCAACATGTACCATATCCCTTCAGCACTGAGAATTAATTAGTTCACTCAAAATTCATCAGTGGTGGAGGAGCCCACAGCAAAAAGCTTACATGGCATATGCAGCCTGTTGCACCAACATTGCTGTAATAACAACTTGTGAAGAATGAGATTGTATATACTGCAATATCAAATGCCATCTAATGTATGGTAGGACACTGGGGATCCATATTAAATGTATTCTATTGAGAAGATTTTCACCACTATTGTGAGTACAAATATGTAGATTTTCAGATAAATACACTAGGTTGAAGTCTGCAACCACAGTCGTCAGATGCCACTAAAAGTGTTTTCCAGGTCGCCGCATAATCAAAAGTGATATAATGAGCACCACTAGTGAAAGTAATGAACACACCTGTGCTCCAGCAACGAGTTATTAAAAACAGTGAAAAAGTACTTTAAATGTGATAGTTAAAGTTAGACTGCAGGGAAGGGAGGCTTAGGGTCAGGCTGCGGGGAAGGGAGTCTTAGGTGGGAGTTTCAATGTCCATGCAGACATTGCACGGAGAGATAAGGTAGTCCTATGGCACTCGTAAGTGCCATAAGATACCAAAAAAAAGGGGGGGGGGCGGGTTGGTGGATGGAAGAGTGAGTTAGGTGCCCATCTGCCCGCACCCAACTCACTGTTATTTGTGAATCAGGTCCGATATTCTTACATGAAGACATTTATATAAACCATTTAAAAAAATAGGTGTATTTTTTTCTGTAAAGCCGCTAGTCCTCAAAGCTTTTTGGTGAAAAGTATATTTTTCATAAATAACCCACTGAAAATGCGAAAATCTTCATTTGAGTTGGCAAGCAGTGACACAAAAGAATGATTCAGCCCAAGCATATCACCAGCACACACACGGTATGTAACCTAGTCATTTAAGATATCAATTCAGTAATAACAAACCACTAAAACCTTGGACATGACATCAAACATAAATACTCATGGATGGGAACAGACCCAGATATAGAAGGACATTAGATTGGATTGTAGGGCTTTATTGTGNNNCATTAGATTGGATTGTATGGAAATCCTTTATTGTGGTCTGGCACTTTCCTTGTTTCAGTTTAAGTTAACAATACAGAGAACAGAAGGAATCATTTTTTATATTGCTAATGATTGTGGGAATAAGAAAAGTGTTAAGATATTTTGAAATACAAGTATGTTTCTGTGGCACAAACAGCTATACAAATAGGGACACAACCGGTTCCACTTACAGGCTTTAAAGGTAGTTTCTATGCAGCAGTGTCTTGCACAATAAATAAACCCCATTTGAAAACTAAACACTATTTCACTAGTAACTTGATCTCTATGTTTAATATAAGTTAATGCAGGAAAATTACTAGTTTCAAAGCTACTGGTGATATTAAAGATATTCTAAATTCACAGCACATCGCACACATCGATTTTGTTCTCCTATCCAAAATATACTGTTTTGTTAATCAACCACAGCGTAAAGGAAGTTATTCACTGACAGCCAACTTATAACACATATAATTATCCCAAACACGGATGGGATTACTCCATTAACACCAATATGTAATATCAGGAGGTGGGAAAATAAATAGAATTGTGATCTAGGAATATAACTTTTCCAGGACATTCATTAAAATTTAAATGTATTATGTCAACTTATCCCACATCATTTTACACAAAGAAAGCACACAGGAATACGTTTTTCAAAGCTTATTTGCACCATGTGGGCCAGCAATTACTACTTTTTTTTTTTATAATACACAGTTTGCATCTTTGAAAATAATAAGTCATATAGAAAAAAAGACAACCAAATAAAATGGTTTTTTTTTTCCCTTTTCATGTAAAACTCCCTCTGTCAGCCACTCAGTGCTCTGAAACTACCCAAAAAACATCAGCATGGTTTTTTCTTTAGAGCAAAGGTAAACAAAAGAGAACCATCTCTTCTACTATGGCAAATAATCCAAAGCATTATAACTATCTACAAACGTTTCAAGATTTTCAGATGTAATCACCTAGTTCTTTATGTTTAGCAGCTCAAGTGATGGAGTGTGAATCTTCCAGTAGGTTTACAAAGTTTTGATAAGATATATTACCTTACAGTATTGATTTCATAAAATCCATTGCCTATGTCAGCTACACACTATGCGATATCCCTGGCAACCACTAAACGATAATCACCCCACCACCACCTTCCACCGATCCCAGTGGAATTCCTGAACAATCTGATTAGCAGGTGGAAATGTTTTTGGACCATATTTTGTGCATTGTGGTAAAACAGTCCATGGCCTACACTGAGTTAAATCGGTTGATCAGACGATAATTGTTTTATTATATAGTGTGCAGTCCGCGTTACTTGTGCCATAACTGGATAATAATTGTAGTACCTAGTACAATGGTATCTCTATAATATAGCTACATTTTAATTTCTGCATGCAACACACACACACATGCGTGCCTAGATTACAGAATAATACAGAACACTGGCCCCAGAATGCCAGAAAAGAAGAGGGTCACAATCCCTACAATTGCCTGCATTTTATGAAAGCATGTGTGATGCATTAGATGGGTGCCTTTCCACCAATAGTGTGGGATACAGAAAGCAATTCCACTATATGGGAGGAAGGAAGTATGCTAAAAGCACAGTAAGGGCATGCTAAGCACCCTCCGTACTATCCAGACTTTCTTGTCTCCTTAATCTAAAATGGGAGTTAGCGCAGTGGCACTGGAACTATGGATCCAGTCTAATATTAAACAGTCTTAATTGATTGATACAAAAACTATAATTCGCGGTTTAGAGTCTTGGCAGTAAAATTTATCAAGAGAGATAAGCTTCTTAAAGTGGAAAGATCAAACCCACAGCAGATGAGATAACTATCAGAGCTTCTGTCTTTGCACAGCACATATTCCCAGCTCACGTTTTGTTTCTAAAAGTTTTCATTAAGCTATTCCATTCTACGATTTCCACACATTATCTAACCTCTCTCTCACAACACAGGAGACCATGCCGATAACAGAAGCAGTTCTCTGGATCAAAATAATTAAGAGTAGAGAATCAAGAGGATTATTGTTTATCTTCTTATAACAACAAAGCGTATACCAGCCACACAAGTGTAGATTGTGCAGCTGGCACTCCACTTCTAATTCCTACCAAACGTAGGTAGACAGGTCAAAATGTCGACAGTTAAGTATTATTTTAGTATTTGTTTGTAACATCCGTAAAACTTAATATAATGCAGTCAGCTTGTAAAAAACTTCAGAAATGTAATAATGTATAATAATAATAATAATAATCAACTATTGAAATTTTGAACTCTCTACAATTTGACCTGTTGACATTTTGATTGTCGACATTACAACCAGCAAGGCAATTTGTAATATTCATTCCCCAATAGTCCTTACCTGTCTACATCTACAGCAACATCATGCACCCCTCTGTGAATGACATCACGGGACATTCCAAGATCTGGAATCCTGTTAAGACTTCTCGTATATAAATTGAGACCACCATCAGTTAAATACCTAATTAAAAAAAAAAAAAAAACAGTAAAAAATAAATTATTAAAATAGCTTTTAAGTGTTTTTTTTTTCTTTTGGATCACAATCTTTACAATACTCAAAGTTGCCCTAAAATAATCATGTGCAAGATTAAAAGTGGTAATCCAACATTTTCCCCCTAAATAAGAAAAAAAATAAAAAATGTTAAACAGCTATTCTAAATATTATCCAACAATAATATAAACTCGTCCCTCTTAATTATATAAAATAATCTTTGGGAAAATCAGGAAATGAAAACATGTATTAATACGGTCTTATAGGCACTGTCAATTATCTGATAGCTGAATGGGCCTGATTATTACTGTGCCTGGTAGGTTTAACTGATAGGTGTAAAGATTGTTCTATGGTTTAGAACAAACCATTTTTTTGGGGGGATAGTACAAGTTACAAACTATAAAATGTCAATTACCACTTACCCACTATGGAATCATGTCAAGTACCACTTTGCATATCATGTATACACATATCTATGACCCATATATGTATACACATATCTATGACCCATATATGTATTTTCAGGGTTCTTGTTACTTTTGTTTACATTATTTTGAAGTGATATTATGATGCATTTTATACATTTGCCATTTAGCCCCCAAGATAGCAAGATATTTTATAAATTATGTCCCCGGTAATTTGGTATCATACCTCCTTACAATCTTGACCAATTGCACTAAGTACCATCTGACAATGGTCTAAGTACAACCAGTGGTACTAGTATGGTTTACTATACTCTTTGTTAACCTACTTAGATCTATATTACTTACAAATGTATAGACTTCCGTAGTAATATTGTGCTGTTTCTTTAAGTTCTGTGGACCAGATCCAGACTTATAATCATAATGTGATTGGAGTTCCGTTTCCCAAACATTCCCACTTAAAATGGCGACAGACTGGAGGTTTGGATCTACATTGTAATATTAAACACCTTCCACTTACATTCACAGCCCACCCAGTGTTAGAGCCACAATAACGCTGATAATGTGAACTGTGTTCTGATCACAGCACTTGGAGCGTGCATGTACAGAACAAGAAAACAACTGTTTTCGGGTTTAATCGGTCAGAAAACACCTACATTGTATGAATATGGATCCAGTCCATTATTACTATAAACAACAATAGCTATATATATATAATTTTTTTTTCACATACTTTATACAATGTTATTATATTTTTATTATTTTACTACATTTGTTTTCAGATCATTTTTCAACTGTCATTTATGTATTTTATATTAATCATAATATATGTTTATTTCACAGGCTTAAATATATGGTAAGGAAGCTATTGTATGTAAAATTTTAGTACTGACGTTTATGTTGTTTACATGCTTTTAGGTTAGTGCTATTAATTTAGCTTAATAATCCCCAGTGGAGTTGAGGCTAATTTGTTTTTAAATCCAAATCATATATGTTTATCACACAAAACCAGCCTAGAAATGGTTTTAATTAAGTGGTAACATAAGTAAATGGAAGGATTAAAAAAGAATAAGAGAAAATAAGGTATTACAAATCAGAGGATGACTTAAAGCATGGTAAATTCCCTGTACCAAACTAAGAAGTTGTTATAAGATTATTAGGAAAAATTGTCTGTGATTCACAAAATACGGTGTCCAGGGACATATTTACATAAAAGGGGATTAGCAGCACATCATTTAAGGATTCATAGACTTTATTCATTTGTGCAATTGGCAGCTATGACTTTTTGAATGAATATTTTTTATGCTGAATATTGGATTGATCATTTATCGGTTTTACTCGAGATATCTCTTTTAGCACTTTCAAAATCTTTTTATTTTATGAAAATACAGAAACATACTGTATTAAAATAACTCATATTACTGGTTAAACTAGCATTTTACAAGATCACACCATTGATACAATTTAAGAATGGCATGTTCAGGCATGTTTTTCTGCACATGGTAAAATGCTTAGCTGAAAAAGCACACAGCACTTTAGCACGCCTAAACCGTATACTGCAATAATAAGTCATGCCCACTTGTCCATGGTTGCCGACTCTCCCAGAATGTCCAGGAGAAGCCATGCCTCCCAACTGTCCCAAGAGATTAGACTCTCGGGACAAAGTTTTTTTTATTTTTTAAAAAGCTCCTGCCGCGTTATCTGCGGCATTGGCTTTTCACAGAGCTCAGTACAGGTAATACAGTGCTCCTATGGGAGCCCTGTAGGACCAAACCTGTTACTGAATGGCATTAACCCTAAGTCATACGGTCACTGCCATTCAAGTAAAGAGATTTGGTCCTACAGGGCTCCCGCATTACCAGCGATCATGTGACACGCAGAGCAGATGGCGGGGAGAGGGAGAGCCGGCCAGGGGCGTGTGGAGGAAGACAAAAGACATCAAAGGTACGTGAGAAAAGAAATAAATGGGCTGGCATGGAGGCTGGCATTAAGGGGCTGGCATGGAGGCTGGCATTAAGGGGCAGATATGGAGGCTGGCATTAACGGGCAGCTATGGAGGCTGGCATTAAGGGGC
>WWET01003917.1:44312-60332 GCA_011038615.1 Limnodynastes dumerilii | reverse complement strand
CTGACACAGTGCTGCAAGTACAGTGTGCTCACGTCAGAGCTCGATACAAGTAGAGCACAGCTCTGCATAAGTCGCCTGCTAACATTTTAGTATTCAACCTGCATCCCAAGATCTGACTCTTCCCATGCACTGCAGTATATGCTGCTAGCTACCATGGCAGCGGCCAGCCTTCTCATTACACTACACTTCTGTCCACAGAACTATGCGACAGGTCAGCCTCATACAGTTAAAAGTTTAAGGATTTCAATGCTCCTAAACAGCACCCAAAACACATGATTAACCTTTTAATGAGACAGCTATGTTTCAAGTGGAGTCATTTTACCAGTATATTAATTCTTGTCTAGAGAGTTTGTTAATTAAACTTTGGAAGCAAGAGTTTCTATTCAACAATATATAATTTAATAATATTGTCTGTTGTAGCAAATAATTACATTAATAATTATAAATAAACAATGCACAATCAGGCCATTCTAGTAATTGGCCACCGGTATTAATGTTTAAACATGTACTATTATTTTATATTGGGAGGTATGTTGCCTGTATGAGAAGAAAAAAAAAGGAAATAGTGTTTCTTCTCAGTGATACAGTTCATAAAAACAGTTTTATAATCAGGCTAACATTATTGTTCCCCGTGGCATCTGCACAGACCAGAAATAAATGTGGTGCATTGGAAAGGGAAAGGTTCACTGCAGGGTCATAGCTTCAGGCACCAAAACTACGTCACAAGTACAAAGCGCTTTGACCATTGAAATGTAGCTTGCAAAAGAAGGATATATATATATATACACAGGTGAAACTTCGAAAATTAGAATATCGTGCAAAAGTTAATTTATTTCAGTAATTCAGCTTAAAAGGTGAAACTATTATATTATATAGACCCATTACATTACATAGTATATTAGTTTCACCTTTTAAGCTGAATTACTAAAATAAATGAACTTTTGCACGATATATTCCAATTTTTCGAGTTTCACCTGTGTGTGTGTGTGTGTGTGTGTGTGTGTGTGTGTGTGTGTGTGTGTGTGTGTGTGTCTGAATCTTTTTTGATAAAAATCCTCTGAGTGCCGCTCGTTTTTGGATATATATATATACACACACACACACACATTTATTTGAAAGGGTGGCACAATTTCGGTGTTCGGTGCTCCGAAAGGTAAGTGTTAAAAGTAACCCAACCCTTCCCCTAATTCTGATCCTAACCCTCCCCTTTTATTATCCTTACCCTCCCTTTCCCGCAACCTGATCTTAACCTTCCCCTAAGGCTAAAAGTCCCTGGAGAGGTTACTCACCTTTCCGGTGGTTTGGTGAAACGTCAGGTCCTGCGGAAGCGGTAGCGGCGGCGGAATGCATCAGCATACTCACCCAAATTCTAAAATAGATGGGTATTCGAAACAGGGACAGTCAAAAAGGAACTTTCGGCTGTCCCTATTTCTCGATACCATCCTTCAACGCGGGGATTCCCTCTGTATCGGGTGTGGGATCATCGACTGTCTGTATTGCGGAAATGTCATTTTCATTCCGGAGAACGCATACTACATCCAGTGAGCAGCTTTGTCAATAATATTATGAAAACATAAATAAACCAATTCTGCTACGATACACATAGAGCGTCGAAGAAGCAAAAATAAATAACACATTGTTGCCTGAGATGTACTCAAAACCAATTAAGGACATTGGGCCAGATTCAGATATACGGAAATGCGCTGTGCGTAAATATGATCAGCGTAAATACATTGCACTCCCATGGACACTCCCCTCAGTCGACTGTAATTTCACCTCTTTACGCTTTCTGAAACCTACCTTAACTTTTCCAAGCGTAATTATGCCAGGTCGTAATTACGCGATGGTCTTAACTGCCTAAACACACCCATACTGTACGATTTAAATGCCTTCCCCACCTACATTTCGGAACTGCAGCGTAATTACGGCAAGCGTAATATATGCACGCCCATTCGTCTGTAACTACGCTAATGTTACGGACTACCTATTTTCAACTACAGCCAACACCAAGTTATGACAGAAAGTA
Source organism: Limnodynastes dumerilii (assembly GCA_011038615.1). Lineage (NCBI taxonomy): Eukaryota > Metazoa > Chordata > Amphibia > Anura > Limnodynastidae > Limnodynastes > Limnodynastes dumerilii. Next base: position 58,306 of record WWET01003917.1, on the reverse strand, counting down.
GTCACTGCGCGCATGCGCAGTGCATGTTTTCAGCCGAGATTACGCTTACGGCAGGCGTAAATACGCCCGCGGGCGTAGTTCGGGATCTGGCCTATTTATCTGAAGCTATTTAACCACTTAATAGCTACTTTTACCATTTTACCATAGTAATATAGTACTTTGTTAAAGGTTATTTTAAGTTTCTTTACTGTGGGATAGGAGCCTAGTAATCAGAATAAAACACTTTATTTATAATGTGGTATAGCACTGAACTTGCCTTCTGTTAACACTTTAAACAATGATGTAAGGTGAAATTTTTTTAAATGACTTGTTACTATATGACAGGAATGGCCAACTTGTGGTTCTCCAGGTGTTGTGGAACTACGACTCCCAGCATGCTTTGTCATATATCAGCGATGACTATGCAGTTAAAGCATGCTGGAAGTCGTAGTTCCACAACACCTGGAGAGCCACAGGTTTGCCAGGTCTGCTATAAGACAACATAAATCACTTGGAATTAGCCACATTCTCTTGTTGGAAATTATAATTATATGAAAAATAATACAAATAATGTTTGTCAAATACTGTATACATACGCCCTAGGGTGCTGGACTTCCAATATTAAATTCTAGTGTTCAGACAGCTGGGCCAAATTTCAAATCATGCATTCTTACCATCTGTTTCTCTTTTTGTTGGCAGTTCAAGAAAGCACATGTCCCTAAATCAGACCTAAAAATCTGATATATACTTTGGCACAATATTAAATGGTTAAAGGTTGGGAATCTGAATTGTGTTCCAGTCAAATAAAAATCAGGATAAAGTGTACATGGCTTATATTACCTTTGGTATAGTAAATACTGAATAATATGTTGTATAGTTCAAAAGAAGTATACATAAAACATTTTCCTACACATTAAAGTGTTCAAAAAAACAATAGCAGGTGTACTTTATTCTTTCTGACTAAGTTGGAGAAAACCTGTGTGGCAACCTATGGATACAAATCACAACTAATTTCATTAAATAACATAAAACGTCAGCCAATCCGTTGTTAGCAATATTGATTTATAGTGACAGTAGAGGTATGGTGCACATCTTTTTATGTGCTATGTAAGACTGTATAAAAGCCATTCTTCTTCTAAATGGAATAATTGTCTCTGTAGAGGCAGGGAAGAATGGGGAGATGTATACAGCTAACAGCATTGTTATTCTGCATATTCTGCAAACTAAGATAAAACAAAAAATAATTATACTTAAAATAAAACCACCTTAAACACTGGACACAGAGACATGGATAAAATCCACAGAAGTGCATGTGTGTGTGTGTTTGGAGTAGTATAACGGTCAGCAATCAGACGCATAAGTAGTCCTGCTGATAATCCACTTATACATAACAGAGGCCTGGGGCTAGATTTACTAAACTGCGGAAAAGTGGAGATGTTGCCCAACCAATTAGATTCTATTTCTCATTTTCCTATTACATACCAGTGAATGTCAGCTAGAATCTGATTGGTTGCTATGGGCAACATCTACATTTTTCCTCTTCCGCAGTTTAGTAAATCTAGCCCCTGGTTTGTTCCACTGTTAGGATCCATGGAAAGCCTATACCCTACCCCCTACTCTGTTGGCTCCCTTGTCTAAAGTAGACTCTATGACAGTGCACTAGCTGAATCCTTAGTTCTGTTAACCATGCAACATTGTGTTTAATTAAAATAGAACTTTTACATACTACCATTTTTGAATGACTCCAGCAATCTCTAGTATTACAATAAAAATCTTTATATTTTATCCTGAATGACCATTCAGTCAGTGTTCTCATATTAAATGTGTGTGATACCCATGCTATAAAGCACAGAGTGTGAATGGTTGTGTCATTTTATTGTGAAAGATATTTAAACGAAGTGGTGCTCAGAACTCATGGAAACATGATTAAACTTGTTACTGCTCAAAACATTGTCAAAGAAAGATTGCAAAGTCTGGAAAATTATACCCCTTTCACATCACCAAATCTTAAAAACCTGTGTTTTTCCAGGAGAAGAAATACCAGGTAAAAAAAAAAAAAAAAGACACCTTTGGTAAAAAAATAAAAAAAAAAAAAGACCTTTTAAGTCCTCAAAAACCCAGGAAATTCCCACGTCAGAGCCTTTCAGATCACCAATGAATTTCCCGGGTCTGCCCTGTCTAGCAAATGAAGTCATTTAAAGGGGACTTTGCAGTTGCACAAAATGATGATGTCATTACATGGTGGCCATTTCAACTGCATTATTTCCACGATGGCTGACGATCTAGTTGTTCCATGGTTTTGTGGATGATTTTGCGGTTTCAAACAGCAAATGACACTCTTGTGCAGAAAATTATATTGTGTCAGATGGTTCATGCTGACATGGTGAAAAAACGTGGGCAATTCATGGTGGAGTTGCGGAAGACACGACATCAGTATATGCGAGAGCATACATTAAAGTCACTCAGATGTCCATTCTGAGGGACACCACCCTCAATAACTGGAGCATGTGATCCCGAAAGCACAATCACGCTGAAGCTTTCTGGGAGATGGAAGCCTATGAGGAGGAGCAGTGGATTGTGCACTTCCGGATGTCTCGTGGGACCTTTCAATAGTTGCTCAATCTAATCTCCCCATTGCTGACCAGAAAGACCACAGCATTCCTGATCCCCATTCCACCAGGGAGGAGGCTAGCCATTGTGTTATGGTGGTATGCAACCCCTGGTGAATATCTCATGGTGTTTTGTATGTTCGGTGTTGGGATTTCCACCATCTGCAATCTTGTGCTAGTAATAGTAATAGTTTATATGAACCCAGTAACATTTAGGGGCCTATTAATATTAAAAATCCAAAATATACAAAATTCTGTCATGCTGTCTAACCACACATTTATTGTTAACGGATGCAATGAATATTTTGTGGACTATGCAAATTCTTTACTGCTCAGGCATAACTGTAACCCTAGTTCAACTAATAAAAGTATCTGTACTCCCTGACCAAAATGTATCCATGCTTTACATTAAATGCCATATGTAAAGGGGGTATTAACAATGGGTTTGTTGTAATAAAAGCTACTCTTTCTCATTGTCTCTATTAGTGTATCCTTACTAAACACAATTAAGCCATCTTGACAGCTTCCCAAAGCTTGAAAAATAGATAGAGTAAAACCGCCATAAAAAAGGTGACAAATTCAAGTGGCCACAAAGAAAGAAAATTGGATCATCCCCTTTAATCTCTTTTGCATCCAATTCCAGAGCACACTTAAAGGTGCACAAAGGTGGTATCGAGCATGTAGATAGTAGATTGTGCACAGACTTTTGACACATGTAAATAATGTTCTATATTTATGTACAGGATCCAATGCACTAAAGTGGTTAATTTCCTATGTATCACCTAGATTTCTTTTTTTTCTGTCTTTGGCTCCAGTTATAAAAAAAAAAAAACATTGATGTTCCCTCTAGCTTCTGTCTTGGGACCATTTGCTGTCTTATTCAATATCTTAGATGCAATTGAGGAAACAGCTTTCATTCTTAAGTATGGAAATGAAACTATGACATCTGCAAACAGAACAAGCACACCCGACCTCTCAAGCTGAACAGAGTATAATTAAAAACAGTTTTCAAAACAACCTTCATATTAATTGGGACAAAGGTTAAACATTTAAAATTTCAATCACTATACCTACATACTGTATTACAGCAAACTGAAACCTGCCATCAGTATCCAATTCACAGCTACTCTATCATTGCCCAGGAATGCAGACAGCCCAACAAATAACTTGTGTAATAAACTGGGCTATACTGCCTTCCTCTCATGGGGCTGGATGCAGACACAAGAAGTTTATTGGTATGGTATGGACATCGATGCGTGTGATCCTAAGGCACGTGCACAGACCTTCTGAAACCTGGACCCTACCTTAAAACTTACGCACCCACCCCATGTAAAATGGGACAGGCACACAATGCTGCATTGTACGGAAGGGCTTAGCCAAGACCATACTTTACAAAGGGCATGGGTTCCCCCGACCCCATGCATTGAAACACACATTGCATGTTCACGCAAATAAGCAGGGTACTTAAGGATTAGGGATTCACCATGAGCAAGTACCTTCTCTTTATTAATTCTGGATCTGACCCATGGGCAGATAGTACATTGCACAACAGATGATAATGTCAATTCTAAGCTTAAATTATCTACAATACTATCTTCCAAATATTTTACAATGTAGCCACAAATACACAAGTATAACACGCAGAATAAAGTCTCTGCAAGAGCTCCCATCGTCTTCTTGCACATGTATTTGCATATATTAAGGTGGCGGAACTACAATTCACAAAACATACAGCAAAATGAGGTATCATTTCAGAGCATTATCGTGGGTAGAGTATGGAGTCTACAAGCACAAATGAGATTTAGTGTCAGTCTGCTGATTGGTAAAAAGACAATGGGCCTGATCCAGACCTACGCCGATGCGCTGTGCTTACTAAAGCACAGCGTATCGGCGTTCACTTAACCCAACACTCCCCCTGTGCGGGCGTATGGCCCTTTCCTTACGCCGGCTGAAGGCTACCCTAACTTCAGCCGGCGTAAGGAAGGAGCGTATGGCCGCCTAGCCCTCCCACCCTCATTAAACTACCTCCCCCCGCCCACCTACACTAACCTGAACGTAGGGATGCTGGGGGACGTTCCCTCCAGCGTCCCTACGGCGCTGCTACGGACGCCCAATCCACGATCGGGCAACATCTGCCCAGCGCATGCGCAGTCCAGCTGAAGAGCCGATCTTATGCTTACGCCCACCCTTCTAGCGACGGCAGGCGTAGATCTGGATCAGGCCCAATGACCCAAAATTATCCAGGACTGTAGGCAATGATTCCAAAAGCTGTCACATTCTAACACTTTTGTAGCTGCTATTTCCAAGTAAATACATTAAGTAAATATGTTTTGTAGTTTAAGCTCATATTTGAAAGGTTGAACTGGATACATAGTTATGATTTCCGATCACAGCGGCAGCAGACATAAAGACTCCCGTGTAGGTGAGAGGAGGCCTCACATGTATGGCCTTCCAATAGAATACCCTACTTAAGATTCCCGTGCCATCCCCACACAAAATGTGTCATTTGGATAGGATGTCAGCGCCTAAGCACACCTTTACTGTATATTTTAAATAGATCCCCTCCCACCTTACATACCCAATGCTTCCCATCCCAATGTTAGAAAGACTCCCAGCACAGAAGTCTGGATCCTAAAAATCCAGATCCGTGCTGGAGGCCATCTTTGCTCGCATGCGCAGTCGTGAAATGCAGACGTTTTACTCTCGCATAGAACGTAAAACATCCCCTTTACATAAGTGTGGGTCCTGTCCATTATTAGTTTCTTCATTTTTTATTGAGATCTTGAGATTTTATTGAGAACATAACCCAATTTTGCAGCATAATCAGTTAAAAATACATTGTATGAGTCTATTTATAATAGTCCCCTTGTGTGTTATGAGCTGCACTACTTACCAGATATCTCCTCCAGGCACTGTTTGGCTGTCTTACTATACAACGATTCACTTTTAGTCGGACTTGTGCAGGAATCAGCGAGAGGTAAGGCAGGAGTCTCATTTTCTGAGTGTGTTCTGCAATGGAGAAGATTATATTTATTTCTACCTAAAAATCCCAAGTTACTATAATAATAATATGATAATCTACGCAGACACTGATATTAATGTGTTAATTTGAAAATGCAACTATACAGGTTACACAGTGTATCCATTTACTGGTGACCACATAACAATAAAGGAAAGCATTAATTTGCAACAATGTTTTTATAAATAATGCATTAGGGAAGTAGTGTTGTCAGAAGAGACAGCCCTCTGGAGATTAAAGCCTTATCTCACTAAGACACCAAGCCACTTGAAAATTATTACTTGAATTAATGTCTCTTATGATGTTTATAATCAGCTCATGCAGACAACTATTTACCATGAAAGCATATTGCCACTGAGGAACAGCTCAGAGGATTAAGACTTCTAACATGACTTTTTAGGATAAAAATATCATTTTCTGGCAAAGCAGTGACTGCTCCGCGGATTACAACATTTATTTTTCATAGCTGGTCAGACACTGGATGGAATAAAGCTGGCTTTACACTATGACCAACCGCAATTCTGCTTTGTGTACATCATGTCGCATAAAGATCATTTAGTAAAGTAGAGAGTGTAAAACTAAGAGCCAGTGCTATACTATTCTGTAAATAAAAGGCTTTTACCCTAGGCAAATGCAATAATTGTTTAGGCAAATGGATAAGTGGTATAAAAACTGGTGCTGTAATTATCTGGTAGCTTGATGACATCTGTCTAAAGATTTTTCGACTTACTGACAGCTAATTGTCAGCTGTCTCTATTTCGACTATGTGACTAATTAGAAAGTTTTTAGAATGAATGGGTAAGTATTCTGAATCGATTTTTCGGCAGCTTACCCATTCATTAGCTTTCTGACATCTGGACCTGGCGCAGCACCCGACCGAATAGGATAGTGCACTTAGGCTATGGTGAGGACATGTAGTGTAGAAGGTGAGTCTTAGGGTTAGGCTGTGGGGTGGGGATGGAGTGTAGAAGGGGAGTCTTGGGGTTAGGAGAGAGATTTTGTATCATCACTTTCTAGAAGAATGTCAATTGCAACAACTTTTTGCATTACAAAAGTAGCCATATAACGATCTGGAAAAATAACACCCCGAAGGGATAGCTGTTAAGAGTGAGGAGAAACTGTTCCTCTGAAAGTCAATTTGAAATCCAGTCAGACATCCTTATGGAAGCCTTCAGGGAACAAGATAACCCAGAAAGTCTTCTAGATAAAAAAAGGGAGGACTCTATGGTAAATAGGGATAGTCTATTTAAGTATAATAGCTCTAAAAAAAGGTGTTCCAATACACTAGCAGAAGGGGAATCGACTTTGTATTTTGTGTCACAATTCAATAGTCATGCAGAAACAATTAGGAAGATTGTAAAGATAAATGCATCCATCTTTAAAGCCGACAAACTCTTGGAAAGTGCAATTATTGATAAACTTTAGTTTTCAGGAAGTCCAAAAACCTGAAGATAAATTAGTTCTGAGTTTTTAAAAAGACAGACTGTGAAGGATAATGGCACAATAACCAGCAGCGGGAATGTTTAGATGTGGCAGAAATCGCTGCCTTACGTCTTTATATTGTCTATCAATTGATAGAATTCATTTCCTCCTCCACTAAAGGAGTATTCAAGATGAAAAGCTTTAATAATTGCAGTTCCTCCTATGTGATTTATCTCCTGGAGTGCCCATGTGGATCCCAATATGTGGGACAAACTACTAGAAGTATAAATACTAGATTTATAGAACATAGGAGGAATATTTTAAAAGGAGTGAAGCAACATAGTCTTCACATGTTGCTAGATGCCAAAAAAAGGGGGGGGTGGGGGCGATTAAGAACACTTTTGCTAATACACTGAGGTATATTGAAGTCTTTTCTCCTCCATGTCTAATTGTCAACTAATTTGGTATTTTTAGGTAGAAAATTGATTAACATGTATTTTCGATAACTTCAATGGGAAAGAGCATCATATTGGGATAATTGTGCAATATATATGAGTGAGGGAGACATGATAGGTCCAAAAGCCTATAGTTCCTTCTTTTACATAATATAATTTCCTTTAATATATATCCCAACGTACCTTGAAAACATACTTGTAATGATTAACCTATGAACAAGAAATTGTGATAGGTAGATTTTTTTTATGGACTAGATTGAATCAGCAATGTTGGACTAATATAAATGGATGTAATGGGCAGTGACATTATTTCTCCTCTGAGGAAACCGCCAGTGGGCAGAGAAACGCGTCAGTGCTTATGATCACAATCAGGACTACCCACAAGTATACCAGAAGGATACAATCTTTCTTTCTAATGTCCCTTTGTTTTGAGGAGTACAAAGTCGCTTGCAGCATAGAGAGCACATTGTACCCTTAAGAACAACTCAAGCAATAACTACAAGCCAAAGCTAAGTATTATTCATGTATTTTGCTTAATTCTTTATTAAATACTTTAGTTGATTAAGAATTGTCTAATGTTGTGTCATTTAACTCTGGGTATTTACCAAACCTCAAGTTCCACTGGGAACAATTCCTAAGTCAGCCGTCCATGTCTGTGAATCAGTCAGATAGTTTCCATGCGTAGTGTTGATTTCTGGGCATACGCAGTGTAACTGTTCATAAAAATACACACAGAGATTCTTTTCTTTCTTAGTTACGAACACAGCCCCTGGTCTCTACAATTCATTGTTCAAGTTTTTAACATGTTCATTTTTTAAATTTTCTATTTATTGAGAGGTGATGGGCGGGTGAACTCTCTAGGGCTCAAATTGTAAATATAACGATAATGTTTTAAGCATACAAATTCTCTCTTTTCATCTATACTCTATATAATCTATAACATATTACAGTTAAAGGTGTAATAAGGCCCTATGTGAGAACCCCCACAATAGAGCATTTCTGTCCTCCTAAACTCTTCTAAAGAGTTGCAAATTAAATAGTCCAAAAAATGCCCACATTAGTATATCAGAGCATAAGGGAGGAGCTAGTGAACCACAGAATACAAAGTAGATTCATGATGAGGGTCCATGCAGCAGTATCCTTGTGTGCCCTTTTCTCTGCTCTGGAAAAAAAAAGAGCATTAGCATCTTCAGCACAAGGGGCCTGATCCAGACCTCCGCCCGCCGCTGTAGTTATGGCGAGCGGATGCGATCTGCACATGCGCCGGGCAGATGCTTCCTAGCGTACCTAGGGGAACCCGTTACTCAGGATCGGGCGTCCCTAACTGTTGCGTAGTTACGGTTGAGGGGCCGTTCCTCGCCGTAACTACGCAACAGTTAGGGAAGGAAGGTGGGGGGAGGTAAGGCAATGAGGGCAGGTTTGGCCATTTATGCTTCTGTGGCTTGTGTAATTACACACTGTTACGCCGGCTGAAATTAGGGTAGCCTTCAGCCGGCGTAACTGTGTAATAACGCCGGCCACAGGTGAAGTGTCGGGGGCAGTGCATGCCGATACGCATCGGCGTAGGTCTGGATCAGGCCCAAGATGGTTAAAGTGGACACATGCACAGAGGAGGCTTCCACTCTGTCTTCAGAGCACAGAGGAAAAGACAGGAGATAAAGCAGCTAGGCTAGCTAGTAGGTCTAGCAACCTTTTCAGGTTCACCCAATCATCTCCAGGACCTATAGCAGAAACACATTCTGCTTTCACTGAAGTTACATTACTTGCAGAGTATATGGGACTAATCTATGACTAATCTATGATGAATCAAAACCAATGTGTGGCTATATATAAAAGAACATTTTTAAAGCTAGCTCTAAAAGTAAAAAAAATAATTGCTATTTTCTATTTTTGCTAGAGAATCCTAACTTCTATTTTGCCTTAATATACTACTGTATACTTTAAAATGTCACACTTTGATGAAATTTTAGCGACGAACATAGGCCTTTGGGTATCTCTGCTTTGTGGTGCATATAATGTTCCAAGCAGAATGATTGAGGGATCTCTGTAAAACACTTGCTAACTGAATTCTATGCTAAAAGCCATTACCTGACATTACACAAAACAATATTCAAGGAGTTATTTTTAGCATTAAAAAATTCATTTGAAATAATTGCGTGCTATAAATTACTTGAGAAAGAGAAAAACATTTGTGTCTAAATAATGTATAAGTAGTTCAGTGGTGGGATTCAGCAGGTTCGCACCGGTTCTGCAGAACCGATACTTAATGTAGGTATCGGTTCTGCGAACCGTTTACTAGTAATGCACGCCGGCAGTGACTGAAGTGCATCTCCGGCCTCCTCCTCCCCTGCAGGAATGACGTTGCATGACCTGGGGTCACACAACGTCATTCAGAGCCTGCGTCCCACAGCGGAGAAAGCACCGGAGAAGATGCTGGGGGAACTATACATATGAAGAGGGATACTGGAGAACTGGCCAAATGATGAGGGATACTTGGGGGACTAGACACATGATGGGAGATGCTGGGGGAACTGGACATATGTTGAGGGATGCTGGGGGGATTGAGTAAGTTATAAACATGGGAAGTGATGACTGATTGGGGAATTACTGGAGCTGAAGCCATATGGATGGGAAATACTGGGAAGCTGGAGACATATGATGAGGGATACTGGGAGACTGGACACATGATGGCAGATACTGGGGGGGGACTACTGGACACATGATGGGGGATGCTGGGGGAACTGGGCATATGATGAGGGATACTGAGGGGAATGGACACATGATAAGGCATACTGGGGGGCTGGACATATAATGGGGGATACTGTGGAGCTGGAAACATGATGGCAGATACTGGGGGGGACTAATGGACACCTTATGAGGAATGCTGGGGGTGACTGGACACATGATGAGTGATGCTGGGGGGACTGGACACATGATGGGGGATGCTGGGGGAACTGGGCATATGATGAGGGATACTGGGGGGATTGGGCATATGATGAGGGATACATGATGGGGATTTTTGGTGCTTTTGCAAGTGAGGACACCAATCAAACAGCTATATTGAAATATCTTCAATAACAGTTTGCCAGGGGAGATTTTATATTTTTTCATGAATATTTTAAAACTCTTTCTTATAACAATCTAGTTTTGTGTACCTCTTTTATTGCTCTTATTTGAGTATTAAATGCATGAATTATTAAATTACCTTTCGGTATAGAGGCCGTGAACTGTGCCATGTGGTCATTTGCCCACAATCATGTGAATAGAAAGCACTGTCAGAAGGCTATGCCTTAAATAGGACATGTCAACTATAGAAATGAGTAATGAGGTTGTTCATAAAATTCATAAAGATCTGCATTTTATCTCTGTATGATTTCAAATGCTCAGAAGTAACATTTTTTATAACAAATTATAAATGTGTTTTACCTGTTTGCATTACCTTATAAATTGATCTGTCACATTTTGTGTATACAAATGATAAATAAAAACAGCAGTAGCAGTCACCTGTAAATGAAAGGTGCCACAGTTGCAGTATTTGGGTGCGTGTACTGCTGTTGAGGAAGTTGCACGGCCCCATTCCCTGTGAACTGGACACCAGCACCGGATGAGCCTATTGTAGCTGTGTTAGCAGTGGAAGAAGTGGAGACCTTCCCTTCAATGGACATTGCTACTTTTTCAGTGTTTGTGGATTTTTGCGTCGACACAGTTTGACTTCCTTTGGTAGTCCTACTTTTTTCTGGCTCTTTTACATGTGCAGCACCTGGGGGCGTGGTCTGTTTTGTTGCTGGCGTTTTAGACCCCGGTTTAGGGATTCCACTAGATAAAGGAATCAAACTCTCCTTTTTAACTGCAGCAGATTTGTTTCCTTTGGGGATCAAGCTGGCAATTTTGGAGCTTTTTTTGGATCCTTCTGATGTTGCTTCCTTTTCTTCCTTAGAAGATTTCTCCGCATTTGATTTCATTTTGTCCTTACTTTTTTCTTCTTTTTCCTTTGGCTGAGGCAAACCCTTTTTATTGCTGAGATTTTTGCTTCCAGCCTTTGGAGGAGTCAATTTTGGTGATACTTTAGGGCTGTTCAAGGCAGAACCAACTTCACTTTCTCCACATTCTGATAAGGCATCATCCTCAATAATCACTTCATTTGATGGTGAAGATCTCAAACTAACTCTAGTGTTGACTAGTTTAAATTTTTCAAGCATTGATTTTTGCCCAGAAGAAGTGGTTTTAATTCCTTCAGACAATGGGGGCTTCAGTCTGTCAGGGGAGGGTGTGGGAGAAGTTGCAGGACTAGGTTGCTTGACAGACAACATGGTAGAAGTGGCACTATGTTTAACATTCATGGATTTACTGCGCCAAGGCTTAGTGGCACTTGGAGAGGGTATGGCAGAGACCACTTGCTGACCAGAGCTAGTGGAATATTGCACATTTCCATTCATGCCTGCAGACTGTTGAGGGCCTTTTGGTGATTCTGTGGAAGATAAACACAACATGAGAAGATGCACATGATTAATTCCTTTATTTAAGATAACTTTTTGTAAAACTGGGCTTGTTACATCTTCGTATAAAACTGTTACAAGTAAAAATGCTGTACTTTTAAAATAATATTTAGATTTATTTTGAATTCTCCTGCAAATCTGCAACATCAAATCCCTGTGCAGAAGGAACAGGCACTATTAACACATCTTTATTCCCACACAGAATTTATTGAGACCTTTATTTATCCTACTCTATAACCAAGCAACCCACACCCCCAAATACAGACTTTATAAATATATAATGCCCAATGTCAATACAAATCAGACTGGTGGTACCTCTGAGACCTGTAAATCTCACAGACAGACAGCATACATAGGATCTGCATGACCCGTCTGCAGATGTCAGTATCCAGAATCCAGTATCTAGAGAGAAGGCTTTAAGAAGGCTTTAGGTTTCCTAATTATAAGCAACTAGTAGCAGGGCAACTCCCTTGATACACCACCGGTTTTCAGCTTCTTAACCAACTTACAAATGCCATAGGTCTACCATAACTGCGTGTGTAGGGCGGCTAATTAAAAATGTTTCTGCCCAACCGCGCCCAAATTTCCTCATTAAAATGTCTCCCTCCACCCAATCTTCTTAAAGACATAATAAAGGATTGTGTGACTCAGGGCCAGATTGAGGGCCATGTGGGCCTGGGGCTGAATATTATCAAGGGCCCGCACTATATAGTATGCTTTGAAGGAGAATGTCAGTCCCTGACATTCTTCCTTATGCTCTGCAGTATGTAAGGGCCTATTTTCAGATGGAGGCCTGGAACTGTAGTCCCATTAGCCCCATTGTTAATCCAGCCCTGGTTACTATATATAGCTTTTCATCCAACCCTGATTATGAGGAATTAAGATTTATTTTCTTCTTCTTCCCACTTCACCTAGCAGAGTAATGGAAAACAATGTAAAACAGAATTGAAATTGATATAGGACTGGATCCAGACTTCTGACAATGGGCCGATTTCTATCATAAATGGTCAATTTTTATGTTATATGCATGAGCACAAAAGCTACAATCAGAAAGAAATCCACACAATCCATACATATGACACATGGACTTACAACAGCAGCAAACAAGAAGGACCAAGTTGTGCTCACAAGTGGCTGAAGTGTAGTATTACAAGGTACAGGTATGCTATCATACTGCATTCCAATACAGACTTCCAAATCTCTACCATTTTATGTGTGTGCAAGTGGGGCAAAAAAAAGGGTACAGGGGTTGTAAGTCATACTTGCCAACTCTCCTGGAATGTCCAGGAGACTCCCGGAATCCTGGGAGGCCTCCCGGATTCCCGGGAGAGCAACCCTTTCTCCCGCAAAAAAGACTTAGAAAAAAAATAAAACCATTGCGCATGCGCGGGATGTGGAAGGACGCAACGGAGGATGTGAAGATAGGACGTGCCTTCTAGATAGACGCCGGCCATTACGGAGCTAGGAGGGTAAGTCAGAGTGAAGAGGATTCAGAAGACCGCTGCGGAGGAGGAAGGAAAAAGAGGGAGAAAAAAGTAAGTATAAAGTAGAGTGGCTAAAGAAATATGCTGGGAATGGGGGCTGGAAAAATCGCTTGGAGAAATTGAAGGGGGCTGACACACTGTGCTGGGGAATACGGAGTGGAGCTGACACAATATGCTGGGAAATACTGAGTGGGGCTGACACAATATGCTGGAGAATACTGAGTGGGGTTGACACAATATGCTTGGGAATACTGAGTGGGGCTGACACAATATGCTGGGGAATACTGGGGAATACTGAGTGGGGCTGACACAATATGCTGGAGAATACTGAGTGGGGTTGACACAATATGCTGGGGAATACTGAGTGGGGCTGACATACTATGCTGGGGAATACTGAGTGGTGCTGAAACAATATGTTGGGGAATACTTAGTGCATCCCGGCGCCATGCTGGATAGGCGCTGGACATCCCCCAGCTCCCCGCTATACAGATTAACAGCGTTCATACAGTCTCCTGTATGAACGCTGCCCA
>WWET01003917.1:20637-31390 GCA_011038615.1 Limnodynastes dumerilii | reverse complement strand
TATTTTGTACATTTTCTTCACCAAGATAAAATAAAAATATACTACGCACTATTAGTTTAGTATTATGATAATATGTTGCAAAAGAAAATGCATTTACTGTGTTTGATGACAACAGACAAATGATTCAATTAGTGAGATTTTGTAGCTTGATATGAAAGGTTTTATCATAGACAAGTAAGTTTGAAAGAAAAAGTAGCATAATTACCAGGTAATAATCACATAGTTAATATTCAAAGACACAAATACACCATTTAATCAAAATCTTAATGTTTCAAAACAATGTAAATGAAACTGGAATGAAATGCAAACTTGTTCATAGACACAAAAGGTAAGGTATGTGTGTGTTTTCAAGAATATCCATATGTAGGCTTAACATGAATTTGCCTAGAGCATTGCAGAGCAGTGCTAGTTTATAATTCATTTTGCAATGTTATAACTAGGTCTTGTAAATTTCATGAAGGGACATTTGATGAACCACTGGCGAACAACACAGCAATCTAGATTACATTTTTATTTATCATACTTGGCATTTAAGAAATGTGACATTTTGCGTCATGTGAATTGATACTTGTATATTATATCATGTATTGAAAAGTGAGGTTATTTCATTTAGAGATATTTTTCACACCAGAATTTGAAAGCGCTTGTTTGCATATTTTAACAAGATGCTGTCTGGCAGCTCAGTATTATGGATTGCCTAATGTATTCTTGTGGCTACAGAATAAGACTCCACTGTACATGGCTATCATTAGCACACAATAAATTACAGTTGTCAACTGACCTAGTAGTCTTTTTTTGACTTGTTGCAATCCCACTGTGATTAGACTGAGTTGCGTATCTGGCTGCCAGACTGTGTGAGAAGAAACAGAACAATGAGTAGAAGCATTTTCAACAACATGCACCAGACATGAAAAGTTTTAGGCAGATGAATGGATCAATGTAAACCACTGCAAAGACACAGTGATATATGCAAATACAATGGTAAAAGGCTGCAATGTTAATAAGAAAATGACACACACAAATACCATGTAATATGTAACAAGAGATGTAAGAACATAAAATACTGAAGATTTAATCAAAAAATTCTTGTAACATATTGTAAGTGAAGCCTTGTGAGCTTTTGCCATCATTTTCTGTCCACTGAACAAAACATGGCCTAAGACAATGGCCTTAATAGCAGCAGTCTATTTCTCAATCATCCATCATCATCTCCATCAGGCACAACCCTTTATGTAGTAACACTAGCTGTGCACTATAGTGGTTTCCTGGTCTGATTGTAATACTGAATCAGAATCACATTGTTTCTTTTACATTATTACTAATTAATATGTCATGGCTATGCCACTTATGGCAAAAATAAATAGCTCAAAGATTTATGTACTGTGAAATAATGGGTGTGGTCCAATTAGGGGTGAAACAAATATGATAACCCAATAGTACAACATAGGTTTCTATTCATCTTTTATCCACCAAACCACTTGATGTGCCTGATGCCATCACAGGAGAAAAACCTGTTTATCCTTAAAGTTAGAGTGAATAGTGAATGGCAAACATGGGATGAGGGTGCAAAGAAAATCTCAATTTTTTGTGGCAAGAAAAACAAGCATATGCCACATTGTTCCACATCACTGGCTCCCAGAAACCTTCACATTGGATTAATTGGAATGTAGTTATAGTTGACAAATTTAATTCAAAACCTATATTTAGTTATTTGTTTAGTTATTTATTTATACATCACTACATTTAAATATGCAGAAAGCTTCTGATTCCACCACTTTAATGTACATTATCAAGACTTATTAGTAAGATAGTAATATATTATAAGGATTGATATAAAACACAACACGATGGTAAGGCCTACAGCCTTGTGCTTTTATAGCTTCTCTAAACTCCTCATTTACTCCTGATATCCTTACCATTCACAGTAGTGCTTCTTTATCCTCTATATCACACCATTGATTATTTCTATATACATATTCTACATACCCTCCAACATGACCCATTCCATTAGGTACAAAATACTCTGCTCCTCAGATTCCAACTGTCAGTTACTATGGTAACCACCTTTGTTGAAGAGACAAAGTTTTTTTTAAATATCAGTCAAGTCATTTAAACCAGGTGAGTGACAGTTGGAAGCTCAGGTGCAGAGTATATTGTACCTAATGGAATGGAAGGTATTCTATATGAGTTTGCATATTATCTATCATTATAAAATTTGCTGTTACAGAGGATATATATATATATATATATATATATATATATATATATATATATATATATACACACACACATACACACATATATATATATTACACATTCTGAATAATGTTTCACAAAAATGTTAAGTAATGGTGGCATACTATTGGTTTATTCCTCATTCACATTTTCTCACAAACTTGCAAAGTTTTAATAAGTATTTTTATTGGCCAAAAGAAAAGTCAAACGCTGCATTAACGAAATGCAAGGTACAAACATAGTTTCCAGTGCACTAATTGTGTAACTGCAAAACAGGGGCGTTTTAAGAAGTGAGGGGCCCTTGTGCAGGATTTGCACATGCCACCCCCCCTTTTCCCTTACCTGAGACAGGACTGTCCCGATTCATGGGACTGGAAGGGGGCGGGGCCTACAACACCATTAAGTCCCGCCCCTTTTTGGTCCGCGCATTAAGACAGTCCCACCGCAGGGGAAGGGGGACTAATTTGGCATCTTTTTCTTCCCTCCGGAAGATCTTAGAGGGAATAAATAGATGCTGAATGGCACCCTTCCCCTGCCAACCCAGGGTGCAGGATGCATGACACAGGACCCCCTGTTCTGAGGGGCCCGTGTAAAACCTAATTATCAGAATGCTATTGTTGGCACAGTCAGCACCCATGATGGTACCTGGTTTATACCAGAACCAGGAAACTACTGCATTTCATCTATATATTTTCTTTTATGCATATGTCTGTTACATATAAAAATGCTAAAAAAATGTTACATATAAAAATAAACCATATGTATATTATGTTTATTAAAATAAAGTGTATGTATAGACAGTAGCAGAATATTACCTCTGAAACTTTTTAACTAGAAACATTAACAAAAATAGTTACAGTTTTCTAATTATATGGAAAAAAAATTCTGTTTAGGCCAGTTCTATGGGCTGCAATATGAAAGAAAGTATATACAGATGAGGAAAAAACTGTTACTGAAATTTAGACCTTCGCGACCACAGCAGCACGGTGGAGGGATCTCCGTCTTCGGGCTTACTGCCCGAACCCTAACCCTAAACCCCAAAACCTAAACCTAGCCCCTAATCCTAAACCCTAACCGCAGTGAGTCCGAAGACGGAGATCCCTCTGCCGTGCTGCTGCGTCGCGCGGGTCCCCGATACTGCAAGTTTGCCCACTTAGTTACATTGCTTTTATTTATCCTGCATCTGTTTAATAATTGTATAACTAATTAGTTTTTTATAATAATAACTTCTTGTTTGTTAATGTAAACTCAGGGAAATTAACAAAGGCAGAGTTCCCTGTGTCTATGTAGAACCATATCTGAAGCAGAGAAATGTTCTATTTAGGCCAAGTGTGATATTTATCATCCCAAAAAGGGACAATTCTATCACACTTTTAAACAATATCATGTAATATACTGTAATATTTCTTGATGTTAAATATTATGTAAAAATAAACACCTTTACCTTACAAATAAGAAAAAAATACAAAGACTACTATGAAATAAAAGTAATATAGTACATCAAGAATGTTTGATACCTAAAGCGTGAACATTTTTTGGGAACTATTTCATAACAAAAGAGCCATAAGATCCTAAGATCTGACTTCCCCATTTTCTGTGCACAGGAATTTGTACTACCCAATTGCAAAACATTAAAAACCATCCACACTTACAAAGAATGACCCTTTCTACACATTCCAACAGAGTTGGGTGGTAATTTCAATTACAAGTTGGCGTGTCTTCTAAAAACTGACACAGTATAGTCAAGCCTCGTCATTGTGAACCGACACAGATTTCTGTACTTTTGCCTTTTCCCATGAACTGGAGATAGTTGGATATAAAGTTAAGGTAGGTCCTAGCTAATGAAGGCCCGTTCTTGCATGGCTATTGCAGTCATATGATTGTGGATCCTTACTGTATCACCTGCGCAGGGATTTGATCATAGAAAAACTGTATAACAGGATCTAGTCTAAAGTATATACATAAGTAATTTAATGTAAAATGCACCAAATATTACGGTATATACAAATGAAAAATACAGACAAATCACTGAAACTCAATGCACGTGATAAAACAACGAAGCTGAACTCTTGGGAATGAAGCACACTTTCCCCCTTTAAAATATCATGATAGACACATTTATGTATTCATTAAGGTTCTAATAAGCAGTAGTTTCAATCATATCAATTAAACAACTCATGCATCAAAGTTGCATTTACATGTGTTAGTCATGCCACTGCCTTGGGAAACAAACACATTTTGCTAAGAACCTGGTACATACGACATAAATTGCCCCCTGCATGCACAAACACCATCCCATATGGCAGTTACAAAACAGGCCAAGCACCATCCAGTGCAGTGGTGTGAACATTTGCATCACTGTGTATGCATACCCCTCTACAGTGAGGTGGCTGGTTAAAAGGAAAAATGTACGAGCCAGAACTTGGTTGAGTACTCCAGTTGTCATAGGAGACTTACTGTATCTAAATGCACCACTGAGGTACAGTTAATTTATTTAATGTAGTTTCATTATATTCAGTCTGCAGATGATCCTTTGGCAAAAGAAACTGAAAATACTTGGTTTAAGACTTACTGCTCACTTGTTCGACAACTACCCCAGGAAAGCAAGTATAGTGCTTTACTATAAATTGCTTTTTTGCCCACTGAGAAAGAAGTGTCAGGAAGGGTAAATATTTAAACCAGAAAAGCCATTTACAATCATATTGTCTATTTTCTTAAAACGATTTTATATTTAAAGCATTATGTTTTTCTTAAAACTTTATTATTGTATTTTTAAAAAGTTAATCGCTTAGGACACATCAGCAGGAGAAAATGTTTTGCTTCATTAACTACAAACTAAGGGTAACTTGAGGAAACTATAGTGCAACCCGCATGGGCAGTGAGCATACAACACCTTCTTACCCCAATTGGTTCCTGTAGTAAATTAGTGTACAGGACTGATAAGCAAGTAAGGGAGGGTGTAGATATAAAGATATCCATTTATATGACTCACTAATTCTGGTTAGTTGTGCTGGTACATATGCTAGTCATTCTCCACTAGTAGTCATATATGAGTCACATCTTCCTTTTTTGTATAAAAAATAATCTACAATATCCATTATAAAACATATTTCAATAATTATTGCAATGAATTTGAGGTTATGATATTTTATTACCCTTTTTTTTATCATTAAATAGAAAATGTGTGGATATTATGATTATAATCATTATTACTTAAAGTGCAAGCTTATTCCATATTGCTTCCTATTTTACAGTTTAATTAAATAAGACTGGGTCTGAATCTAAAGCTGGCCACACATTATTCAGTAGTTAGGATGAATAACGTGATTGGCCAGCTTATCGTCCAAGTAAAATAAGTGTCCTAAAACACAGACCACATGCCACATGTTGGATATGTTTTATGCAATCCAGAGTAAGATCATTTGACACAGGAGAAACATACCTAGACTGCATATCTTGCTGTAGCTTGGGCTGACTGCCTTCAGTAGGTGGAGACGAATGAGTTACGTGTTGCTGGAGCTCCACCAATGACTGATAATACTGCTGTTGCTGATGCTGTTGCTGTTTAAAACGTGATAGACTGAAAAACAGTCCCAAAATGGCTTTCAGATTTCCATTCTTAATTTCTGAAATGAAACAGAAAAACACAAGTTCTATGAATATTACAATATGTACAACTGTTTAAAAAAAAAACCACAGAGGCGAACAGTTAGATGGTGATAATACACACGTCACATGAAAAACCAGAACTTCAAAGAAGTGCAGGACTTCCGATGGGACAAAAAGGTATTCGATTCAAAGATCTGCTTCAGAAAGGAAAGTTAGGCCAATATACAAACCACATTTATTACCATATTTAAGAGTACCTGGTAGAATAGAATAAACGTGAGGAACACAGTAAACATTTACCATCACAAAGGCATATCACAATCATGCACAGGATTAATTGGATATATAATGGAAACAAAATATGGCATGATTGTGACCTTCTTACCAATAACCATAAAATAATACTTTAGACTGACATTTTTTATAAAGAAGCTTAATATTATGCTGCGCTTTACAGGGAAAATTATTAAGTTACAGCAATGGCTGCTCCTGAGGAACTTTTAAACCCTACCACATGCATTAAGGTTACTTACATGCATAGCTAAATACCGTAACCAGGACTGTATGTTGTTAGACTGTAGGAGGAAACTGGGGCACCCTGAAAAAACGCACCCAGACACAAGAAATACAAACTGTACACAGGCAGTGCTATGGTTTAAACCTAAGACATGGGCTAAGTCAGTGACATGCAAGAAGAAAGTGATGAGCAAGAGGTAGCCCCAGGCACTGTTGCCTGCAGCCCCCGTGCTCCTCCTGTGCCCAGATCACATTTGTTATCATTTGTAACACTTGATATAATGTACATATAAGAGTAAAGGTAAAGTATAACTTTTTGGATGGTTAGTGGCCACAATAGTGCATCAGTTTGCCTACTATTGCCTTGGGCACTCTAAGGCTATAATGTTAACAACTGCACATGTAATATTACTGTACAGTAATAGTACACTAAAGTACAAACAACAAGTTATTTCATTTTCCAACACAATAAAAGCCAAGCAAAACAAAAGATGTACATTTGGTATCCTCCCTAGAACACTTAGGTTCATTCAGACCTTCACTGCTGCTGTTTGTTCTGAGCTCCAAGCTCAGCAGAAACAGAGAACTGAAGCCAGGCCCCACTGTAGCCTAAAGCTGGGCACTCACTGGGGCTTTTTCACATAACTATTGTTCCAAGTACACGATAAACAAGTGTTTGGAACAATATTGTTTAAGTGTGTGCTCTACAACAACCATGTCTGATTGTTGCAAAGTACACAACATGGTGTGATTGCATCCTTTAAACTTTTTCTATGTCACGATTCTTACCTGCCTCAAATGATTCCCATTCTTCTTCCTGCTGCAGGGCCGCCTATGTTAGCAGGTATATCGTTGCCGCAGGGGGTAATGGTTATGTTGTGGTTACTGTAAGCCTCAATGTGTTCCCAGCTTATCTCCCATGCGGAGACATTACATTAAATGCTGTATTTTTACATCAAGTTTACAATCTATAGGAAAAGTGGAAGTCACAAGATATACCAGCCAGGCTACAAGGTAAATGTTTTCAGTAGAATAAATAATTCAGTCACATAGAAATGTTAGTCTCATTGATCTTTAACCTTTCCAATGTTGGAAAGCTTAAAGGTTGTTACTGAAGTAAAGGTAAACTAACAAAATGGTCGAGGAATATGGCGAGCTTGTCTAAAGAGCTTAGTTTTAAAGGAGATTAATTTTTAGTAATTATCCAGAGAATATGCAGCCTGACAGTCCTGTACCTGGGAATGGGATAATTCATGAGTGTTTAAAATAGTTACAGAACTTGTGCAAAGCAGAAGGTTAGGAAAATATCTTGAGACAAGTGAATATATTTATCTGTTGCATGCAGTATAGACTTATCTAGCAAATTGCTCTTTCGGTGTAGACCAGGGGTTCTCAACCCTGTCCTCAAGTACCACTAATGGTCCATGGAAGAAAGAAGGAAGAAGAAGAGGAAATGGATCAAGACAACCAAATACTTTGCGTGTGACACTGTTTAATAGCAAAGTTATAGTTTGACAGTTACTAATATTTTGCCAACTAGTAGCAAGTCCACATCATCCTCCACAGCAGGGGTTCTCAACCCCGTCCTCAAGTACCACTAACGGTCCATGTTTTGTAGGTCTCCCTGCAACACATGGAGAACACCTCCAGCAAGGAGATTTAAAAACTTGGACCGTTAGGGGTACTTGAGGACAGGGTTGAGAACCCCTGGTGTAGACCAATTTCATCTGACTTGCAATGATGTTTTTAGATATATACATATATAGCAGGATTTGGATAGATTTTGGATGTGGGATACAAAGGACAAATCTTGTTAAAAATAACACATAGGAAGACCACTTATATGTTGTCAACAGAAAGAGAGACATTTTTAGCAGGAAATAAATATAGATATGGCTGTATGGACATTTGAAAGTGGTGGTATGAAAATATAGAAATAACAGAAGTGAATGGAGATTTACAGCTTTTCAATTAAATCTGTGGGGGAAGGGACTGTATGACATTCCCCTGTATACCCCCTAACATCGAGCCCTGACATATAGAATTTATTAGTATATACTGTATATTTGTATTTTATTGAATCATTGAGTTTATGGTGATAGGCGGACATTCAAGACAAAATAGCAAAACAAATGACAAGAGTTTGGCAAGAGCCTTGTGGTACTGTAATAGATAAAGAAAGAAAGAAGGAAGAAGAAGAGGAAATGGATCAAGACAACCAAATACTGAGCATGTGACACTGTTTAATAGCAAAGTTATAGTTTGACAGTTACTAATATTTTGCCAACTGGTAGCAAGTGCAATATCAGGACTTCAAATGGGGATGGGAGACAAGTCCAACCAGAGCTTGAGAAGTGAGAACACATGGCCATGTATGTGCAGAATGGGAACCAGCTGCACATGTGCAGATGATGTGACTGTACAACACATATGCAGAACGGCTGCCTCTCTGCACAAAGTACCCTGTACATGTGTGTTCAGGTAGTTGTTCCTCGCATCTGCAAAATTGCCCTCCAGACTGTTCCAGTGTCGCCACAGACTGGGTGCCTGCAGAGGGTCTGTTCTGCAGGGGTGAGTTTTGCCGTTTAGAAAGGCTTCATTTCAAAAGTATACCGGTGATGTGAATGTCATCGCTTGACATCCCCATGAAGAATGGTGCTTCCAAGTTCTGAATACTGTGAACTGCAAAAGGTAAGTAAACTATCCCCTTACCCTAAACCTTCATGTCTTGCAGCCTAAGCCTAACCTTCCATGTGCCACAGCCTAACCCTCTATGCCCAGCAGCCTAATCCTAACCCTCCATGCCCAGCAGCCTAACCCTTCCATGTGCCAAAGCCTAACACGAACTCTCCCCTTAACCCCTAATACCTACCGCAGCCGGCACATTCTATCCCTAATTTCCGCTACTGCCTCTCCCTATTGGGAAAGAGGAAACAGATACCCATTCCCTAAAGTCATTTTCCAATTTTGGGCTATTTTTAACAATGATAAAACTGCAATTCATCTGGCGCATATATTGTGTTCGAAACTACAGACGCTCCATCTGTTCCAGTGCAAGATATTCCAAACAATACACAACTAATTTTCATGAATACATAGTTTAAGTTGATCATTGCCTGTGTATAGTGGTCATCAGTATTCCCCCTTGCCCAACACAGGTCTGACTACAAATAAGAGAAAATGTCAATTTAAATAACGTACATGTACAATTTTAGCACATTGCCTTGGATATCTTGCGCTGCTGTGTAACTCTTCCTTTGCTTTAATAATTAATGGTTGTACATCCAAACCTCAGACTGTGAAAATGAAACATTGATTCCTACACTTACTGTTTTCTGTAAGCTCTCTTAGTAATATTTAGATTTCAGGAACTTACCATAAGCAAACTAGTTGGAGGCTCTAACGATAATACAAATATATATACAAATAATGGTCTGCTGCACAAGAGGAAAAAAAACTTCCCTATTTTGCAATTTAAGAGCAGCTTGTCACCAGTGACAAACAATTCTATTTTCATCCATTTAATGGAGCTGAGAAATTTCACAAGATGCTGAACTGTAGCCAGAGAAGCGGAGATACCATCAACTGTGACTTAAAACACAGATGTGGATAACATTTTGCTGTAACATAAGCTTAGAAAAGGATTGTCCTGAAAGGAAGTGTCATCTTGTTTCTTTTGTCTTTAGTCTTTTAAGCCTGATTTGGCAAAATCACCAACCACAAATGAATAAAATAGATGTTCTCAATGGCACTGCTTCAAGTCCGCTAAATATGAAGAAACTGGTAACTTGCTTCTTCTGAGCACAATTACTGCAAAAACTATACACTGAGCTGGATCACTTAAAGAGAGAAAGAACAGATCTGTTACAGTATGACCGTAAACACTCTCAGATCATTTTATTTAAGTTTACACATATGCATAGATATGTTGATAGCCAGCAGGGCCGGCGCGATGGGTGCCGGACATCCCCCCGCTCCCTGCTATACAGATTGGCAGCGTTGATACAGTCTCCTGTATGAACGCTGCCAATCTGTATAGCGGGGAATGTCCGGCGCCTATCCAGCATGGGGCCAGACATCCCCCTCCACCTCCTCGCTATACAGATTGTCAGTGCTCATACAGGAGGTTCCTGTATGAGCTGCTGCAGTAGTTACACAGCATTGCTCACAGCTGTAGCAGCTCATACAGGAACTTCCTTGTATGAGCACTTCCTGTCTGCAGAAAGAGCGCCGCGGAGGAGGAAGGAAAGAGGTAACCAAAAAGGGGAGAGGCTGGAGGCACATTATGTTGAATACTAAGGGGTCTGGAGGCATATTATGGGGAATACTGGGGGGAAGGAGGGGAACTGGAGGCATATTATGGGCAATACTGGGGGGGAGGAAGGGAGGGGAA
>WWET01003916.1:96114-127312 GCA_011038615.1 Limnodynastes dumerilii | reverse complement strand
GCGTAGCGTATTTTCATGTGCGTACCTTCTATACACTCCCCTCGGCACACCCCTTGAATGTACGTATTTTGTCAAGATACGCTTTCCAAACCCTACCTTAACTTTTGCCAACGTAACCGCAGTGATCCGCACACGTATGTATCGGCAACATGTATTTACGCAGCTAAGCACGCCCATACTGTACACTTTAAATACAAACCCCGCCTGCTTAACGTATTTCAGACGTAATTTTTGACTCACGTAAAATGGGCACGCCCACACGTAAGGATTTACGTGACACATACGTGAATGGCCCATACGTTCACAATTACGCTATGTTACTGAGCGTATTTTCTATGGTGCGCATGCGCAGTGCTTACCAAAACGCGATTTAACGTCTCCGCCACGTGGAAATTCGCTCACAACCGTAGTTCTGGATCTGGCCCTTTATTACACGTAGTATTGAGGGGAAATAAGCTTTACTACAGCTGTGTACCAGGGTGGACTCACCGGGAGGGATAAACCAAATAAATGCCATCTAGGTAGCATTTTAATGCCAAAAAATGCTAAATTTATGCCGCACAAAAAAAAACATAAAGACCAATATAAGACCAACATCGCTAAAATGGAAACTACTGAGGAGGAAAAGGATCTAGGAGTCACTGCATCATGTGATATAAAGGTAGTCAAGCAATGTAACAAAGCAATGAGAAAGACAAGTCAGATGCTGGGTGTATAGGGAGAGGAATTAGTAGCAGACAAAGAGAAGTAGTGATGTCACATTATAGACAGTTACACTCTCCGCAACAAAACTCTAATTTTCAAAAAAGGGACATCTGAAAGTTCCAGATTTATACTTTTTTTAATGAATGGGTGAGTATGCCGTTACTACATACATACTTCACCCATTCACTTTCGCAATGCACGATATCCCTCCGCCACTGGTATCGCCGGACCTGGAACAGGTAAGTAATTTAGGGTCAGGCTGCCAGGAAGGGAGGGTTAGGGTAGTGAGAGGGGAGGGTTAGGGTTAGGGTTAGGGAAAGGAGTGGGGACTATTTTTTTTTTTACAAATTTTCGGACCACAGAGCTTTCGGTGCTCCGTGGATCGATTGCAATGCCTCATCGAGGCATAGGCAATCCAAGTGTTTCATTAGATAAAACATACATAATGAAAGAGAGATTATAAAACAATACAAGAAGTAACCATGAAAGCAATATATATATATTATGCTTGTAAATTAAGAGCCATTAGGTTTTTTTATTGGTTGTATATAAATGTGAAATGTGCTTGTATAGGTAGAAAATAATGCATTAGCAGATGAAGATTTCCATAATCTAGATGGCCATAAGAAATTATTGCTGTAGCTGTAGATCCCTGAATTCGTTGTGGGTACCTACACTGAGTTGTGTAATGCAATTATTATCTGTGTGATTTACAGGACAATTACGACTTAAATGCTTGCTTTTATCTCATATGTCTAATTCTCTGGCAGCACCCAGCAAGAATTTCATTATAACTCATCCTAATGCATTGGAAATTAACTTTTATTGTTGTTTTTTCAATATTATATTGAATTATAGCAAATACAACATACATCTGAAAATACAGTACAGTAAATGCTTATTGAAATAAATATGCGAGGCTTCACGCTATTAAAATGAGGAGCGCTATAAGTAAATACAGATTATTTATTATGAAATGCATGGATCACATTTGCACACGTGCAACACAAGCGCAGCCTATTTTCAGGGTTTAGCAAACCTTATTGGAAATGGAGGACTTGCTGATGTCTAAACTTTACAGGAAAGACAGACACCAATAAGACAGACACCAATAAGACAGACACCAATAAGACAGACACCAATAAGACAGACACCAAAGTATATTTTACTATTTGACATTTCTGTCTCCTTCATTAGAGTTATGTTATTTTAGTGAGTTCTGTTCTCTGGTGTCAGATTTCTGAAATACAGAAGCCAACAGATCTTTTTTTATCTGTTTCTATTTCGAAAATCTGCCTAATTAGAAAAATACATTTATTTTTCGGCATCTTACCCATTCCTTGGCATTTCAACACTCGGTGCAGGGGGAGTCTTAGGGTTAGGCTGCAGGGAGGGGATAGAGCTTTGGGGAGGGGAGTTTTAGGATTAGGTGTGAAGTGGGGAGTCTTAGGGTCAGGCTGTGAGGGAGGGGAATCTTAGGGTTAGGCTGCGAGGAAGGGAGTCTTAGGGTTAGGCTGCAGGGTTGGAAATCCAGCATAAAAGGGGAAAGCTAGGGTCAGGGTGCAGGGAATTGAGGGTTAGGATTAGGGTAATGGAGGGGGAGGGTTAGGATGAGGATTAGGATAAGGGTGTGGGGTTGGGGATTCATGCTTGGGATCTTTGATTCCCTCACTCTGGAAGGTCAGTAGCAATCAATTACGTAGCGACGTTGGAAATGGATGGTAGAAAGCGGTTGTGTCGCAAAAGAGCCATTCTCACTGCCGACCCACATCCATTTTAGCTTACTGTCTGTATTTGATTACAGCTTCCAAGGAAAGGTTCACCTCCACAGGACTTAATGCCTGGAAATAGGATACAATGCGTGAATTCTGTCAACATAATACGGGGGAGGAGGGGAACTGGAGCAAACAACTTCTGGATCTTCAGCATCAGGGAGATTGACATACGCACGGTGGGGGTTGTTATGTATTTAAATCGTACAGTAAGGACTAGGTTTAGCCCTTACATATGATCCTCTATTCCGTGCGCATGGAGGTGCTCATGGAATAATTAAAGTTGCCCCTTGCAGATGGATTCACTCTACGCATTTAAAAGAGCAGGGGAAGTGCCGGGGGGAGTGCCGGGGGAAGTGCCGGGGGGAGTGCCGGGGGGAGTGCCAGGGGAGTGAACAACGCTCTGAGGCAGCGTTATTCATTGGAATAGATTTGGTCCTACAGGGCTCCCATAGGAGACTGTTATGCTGAATGACACTGCGCCGCATAGGAAGGATCAAGAAGGCAAAGGTAAGTTTAGAAAACTATTTTAATAGTTTAAAAGTTGAAAGGCAGGGCACAAATAAGGGGGCACATAAGGAGACTGTGCACAAATAAGTGGGCACATAAGGAAACTGGGCACAAATAAGGGGGCACATAAGGAGACTAGGCACAAATAAGGGGGCACATAAGGAGACTGGGCACAAATAAGGGGGCACATAAAAAGACTGGGCACAAATAAGGGGGGCACATAAAAAGACTGGGCACAAATAAGAGTTCACATAATGTGACTTGGAGTAAATAAGGGGGCACATAAGGAGACTGGGCACAAATAAGGGGGCACATAAGAAGGCTGGGCACAAATAAGGGGGTACATAAGGAGACTGGGCACAAATTAGGGGGTACATAAGAAGGCTGGGCACAAATAAGGGGACACATAAGAAGGCTGGGCACAAATAAGGGGGTACATAAGGAGACTGGGCACAAATAAGGGGCACATAAGAAGGCTGGGCACAAATAAGGAGGTACATAAGAAGGCTGGGCACAAATAAGGGGTTACATAAGAAGGCTGGGCACAAATAAGGGGGCACATAAGGAGACTGGGCACAAATAAGAGGGCACATAAGGAGACTGGGCACATAAGAAGGCTGGGCACAAATAAGGGGGTACATAAGAAGGCTGGGCACAAATAAGGGGTTACATAAGAAGGCTGGGCACAAATAAGGGGGCACATAAGGAGACTGGGCACAAATAAGGGGTCACATAAGGAGACTTGGCACAAATAAGGGGGGAACATAAGGAGACTGGGCACAAATCAGGGGGCACATAAGGAGACTGAGCACAAATAAGGGGGCACATAAGGAGATTGGGCACAAATAAGGGGGTACATAAGGAGACTGGGCACAAATAAGGGGGGCACATAAGGAGACTGGGCACAAATAAGGGGGCACATAAAAAGACGGCACAAATAAGGGGGCACATAAAAAGACTGGGCACAAATAAGAGTTCACATAATGTGACTGGGAGTAAATAAGGGGGCACATAAGGAGACTGGGCACAAATAAGGGGGCACATAAGAAGGCTGGGCACAAATAAGGGGGTACATAAGAAGGCTGTGCACAAATAAGGGGGCACATAAGAAGGCTGGGCATAAATAAAGGGGCACATAAGAAGGCTAAACACAAATAAGTGGACAGAACAGGAGACTGGGAACATATAAGGGGGCACAAAAGGAGGCTAGGCACCTCTAAGAGGGCACAAAAAGAGGCTGGACACCTATAAGCTGGCAGAAAAGGAAGCTGGACACCTCTAAGGGGGCACAAAAAAAGGCTGGACACCTATAAGGGGCACAAAAGGAGGCTGAACACATAGGAAGGTATAAAAGGAGGCTGAACACATAGGGAGGTATAAACAGAGGCTGAACACATAGAGGGGCACAAAAGGAGGTTGAACACAATGTGAATTGTGGCTGTACCATGTTCCAAATAATTAGCACTTTCAAAACTTATTAGCAGACTGGAGAGAACCAGGAAGGGCTGCGGGGCCTGCAGCACTATTAGGGATAGGCTGTGGGAAGCTTAGTGCATAGTTGTCGACTCTCCTGGAATGTCCAGGAGACTCACGAAATTCGGGCAGTTCTCCCGGTATCCCGGGAGAGCTGGCAAATCTCCCGCAAGGGACTTGAGGCTCGTGGTTTCCATGAAATTACTGGCTTAAGTTCTGCCCCCCCTGCCTGGCAAAACTAGTTTACTAGTGTTGCTAGGGACAGGGAGGGACATGATGACACAAATTGCATCATCAAGACCCACCCCCATCCATATGAAAACCCGAAAGGGGTAATTGATAGTCAGAGGCAGGGCTTAATGATGCAATTTGCATAAATCACACTGTTAAGCCCCGTCCCCAGCATGCATCTATGGCATCCATCTGGGATCTTCCGGAGGGAGGCTTTTAATAGTCAGCAACCCTGGCTTAGTGTTAGGGTTAGGCTGTGGAAATAAAGGATATAATGTTTAGGTTAGGCTGCCGGACATGGAGGGTTAAGGTTAGGGTTAGGCTTTCGAAAGATGGAGGGTTACGTTTAGGCTGCAGGAGATGGAGGGTTATAGTTAGGGTAATAAAAGGGGAAGGTTAGGGTTAGGCTGTGGGTGATGAAGCTTTCTGTTAGGGTAATATAAGGGTAAATTAGGGTTAGGCTGCGGGAGATGGAGGGTTAAGGATAAGGGGCAAGATCCAGAACAACGCTTGTGAGCGAATTTACGCGTGGCGGAGACGTAAAATCGCGTTTTTGTAAGGACTGCTCATGCGCATCATAAAAAATACGCTCCGTAACATAGCGTAAATGTGAACGTATGGGCCATTCACGTATGTGTCACGTAAATCCTTATGTGTGGGCGTGCCAATTTTACATGAGTCCAAAATACGTCTGAAATACGTTATGTAGGCGGGGGTTTGTATTTAAAGTGTACAGTATGGGCGTGCTTAGCTGCGTAAATACGTGTTGCACATCCGTATGTGAGCGGATCACATCGGTTACGTTGCTAAAAGTTAAGGTAGGGTTTGGAAAGCGTATCTTGTCAAAATACGTACATTCAAGGGGTGTGACAAGGGGAGTGTATAGAAGGTACGCACGCGTAAATACACTACGCGAGGAAACGTATTGCAAACGTAGTTCTGGATCTACCCCAAGGTAACAATACAGGAGAGTTAGGGTGAGTATTAGTAAAAGGGTTGGGGTCAGGGAACATTTGAACATGAATTTGCAGCAGTTGCAAAGTAACTGCTTTTGAAATGCAGCAGTCGGAAAGCAATATGTCTGATAACACATCGGACCAGCAAACTACACCCAATGAAAGACAGTTGCCATTGGGAACATCTGCACTTTTCTCTTAAGAAGCTCCATTAATAATAATAATCATAAATGTCAGCCTTTTGAAATCACCTTTGTCCAAATGTATTATAAGAAGTGAATATAATACTTATATTTTAGTGGCAGTTTAGTTACAAGTTAGTTTTAAGCAGAAGCCAAAATCATACTATAAAGAAATATGTACTATAAAGCCTTAGAATGTTTAGGTGGGTATTCAATCATGACTTGTAGACACGCAGTTCAGGTCCCATAGGGCCAATTCCATGTATAATAGAAAGAATGCATTTCATTTAATTGTCCCACAAGTTCATATTTTGTGACAATACGTATTTTATCTTGAAGTCATGTATATCAGGTGTCATCTGTATTCCTCCTCCAGTCTGTGACACCCTAATTGTGTATGCTCAGAATGTTTCCCACATCTTCGTCCCTTCATCTTGAATTCCGAAGGTTTATGGCACCATCTGCACAGTGCATATCTTTATAAGTAAAATGTAAAACTCACATAAAAAGATTGGAGAATAAATACTCACAGGTCCACGGATTTTGTCCTCTACCAGAATCTCGTAAAATTACAACTTTTCAGTAGAACATGCCTACATATCATTTTAATGATGGGACCATATAATAGAATGCATTCCCTGTGACGTTTTTACAAGCATAACTTTATTCCTCACATCTGAAATGACAAATTATTTTCTGGCTACTTCCACACGCACAGGTCTGACTTTCACGGGGGTTGGGTGTATGGGGGAGGGGTTGAAATAACTTCATATTGAATTTTTCTCTTTTACAAACAGAACATAACCTTCACTTTTATGTCTTCAGTGAGTTAAAAGGAGAATATATATTTAAGACTTTTAATACAACAACTGAGGTTCTCAGTGATATTATAAATATAAAGTGTAGTGCAAACAGATTTGAATTCAGGCAAATTCAAAGTTCAATTTTTTTCACACAATGGGGCAGATCCAGAACTTACGCGTGGCAGACACGTAAAATCACGTGCGCACCATAGAAAATACGCTCCATAACGTAGCGTAAATGTGAATGTATGGGCCATTTCCGTATTTGTACCGTAAATCCCTACGTGTGGGCGTGCAAATTTTACGTGTGTCAAAAATACGTCTGAAATACGCTATGTAGGCGGGGTTTGTATTTAAAGTGTACAGTATGGGCGTGCTTAGCTCCGTAAATGCGTGTTGCCCATACGTACGTGTGTGGATGACATCGGTTACGTGGGCAAAAGTTAAGACAGGGTTTGGAAAGTGGATCATGGACAAAATACGTACATTCAAGGGGTGTGCCTAGGGGAGTGTATAGAAGGCACGCACGCGTAAATACGCTACGCGAATAAACGTATTGCAAGCGGAGTTCTGGATCCACCCCAATGTCATTTACTATTTGTCAAATGGATCATAGGGGAGAACTTTAAGTTTGTGGCAAACACTTCGGGCCAGATTTTCTAAGCTGCGGGTTTGGAAAAGTGGAGATGTTGCCTATAGCAACCAATCAGATTCTAGCTCTCACTTTCTTTTTCCATTCTTGAGAATGTCAGTTAAAATCTGATTGGTTGCTATGGGCAACATCTCCACTTTTCCAAACCCGCAGCTTAGTAAATCTGGCCCTTTGAGTGCAAAGTAAATAACGCTCAATGAGTCTCGTCTCAGAGGGCTGGAGGTTTGATAGTCCGCAGGTAAGAGGGAAATGCATTCCCATGGCACTCCCCTCTTCCGCAAGCCAGTAAATATGTAGAAAAGCATCTTGCGTGCACATGTGCAGATATTACTGGGTGTGGGTCAGCGCTTAGGATGGCCTTTTTTCAAACATGGAGTTGGTGAGAAACTTCTTGCCCCATTGCAGACAGGTAAGCGACGCTCTGTATTTCCCCAACCCTTATTTTAATTCTTATCCTAACCCTCCCTTCCAAGCAGCCTAACCCTAAGACTCCCCTTCCATGACCCTAACCCTCCCATCACTGCATCCTGACCCTAACCCTTCCTTCCCCGCAGCCTGACCCTAACCTTTCCTTCCCCACAGCCTGACCCTAACCGTTCCTTCCCCGCAGCCTGACCCTAACCGTTCCTTCCCCGCAGCCTGACCCTAACCGTTCCTTCCCCGCAGCCTGTCCCTAACCCTTCCTTCACCGCAGCCTGACCCTAACCGTTCCTTCCCCGCAGCCTGTCCCTAAAAGTCCCCAGAGTGGTTACTCACCGCTCCTGTGGGGTCTGCGGTTGGCGGCGGGATGCTGGTGACAGAGCCATAACTAAAAATTTTAGCACCAGGGCAAAAAAGAAAAATGGTGTCCCCTCATCTTGATTTCCAAGCTAATTTATCCATAAATACTAACTTACTGGTGCCTCCTTAAGATTTGCGCCCTATGCAGCCGCCCCTATCGCACACCCCTAGTTACGGCCCTGGCAGCAGCTTCTGAAAATAAATGGGTAAGTATGCTGATTGGCATGCTTAACCATTCTAAAGAAAAAAAATTGGAAAATGTTGCCTTTTAGAAATGGAGACAGTTTATGAGTTTCATTAAAAAAAATGTATTTATTTTAATATAAGCTCATCTATTGGCATCAAGGCTTCTTCTACAGAGAAAAGTGGGAAAAATATATAAGGAAAATGAAGGGTCAAGAGTTATGTATGTATTTATGTATGTATTGTGCATGTGTTCGTTTATTAGAGTGTAGGTCCCCGTATCGAATGGTCCTATTTCGAAAGGGCCATTCGCTACCAACCAGTTCCGAACTGGCTGGGAAATCGATTGCTTATGCCACCGAACACGGTGCTCCGAAAGGTAAGGCTTCCCTACTCCCTTACCCTAACCCTTAGCCCCCCTCCCGCAGCCTAACCCTAAGTCACCTCCCCACAGCCTAACCCTAAGTCCCCGGAGAGGATTACTCACTTCTCCGGGGGTCTGGTTCGTCGGCGGCGCTATTGTCTGTAAAGTAATGGGTGAGTATGCGAATTGCATTCTCACCCATTCATAGAAAAAAAATTCTTCGGTGTTTACACATTCGAAATAGGGACAGCCAAAAAGACACTTTTGGCTGTCCCTATTTCGCAATCTGTAACAAGGCAGCGGGGACTCGCAACACGTTTATTTATACACACAGTAATAAAAATGTTAGTAGTTTTAGTGCATTCATATTACAATTGAAGTGTTTGCACTATTCATAACATTGTTTTACAGTTTTTCCAGCTTCGCTGCTTTGTGCCCATTTGCTCTGTGCTGTGCTTGGTTGCAATCGGAAGGACACCTTTACGCTTATGGATCACACTACATTTTTAAATGCATTTGCATTTCCCTCTTGTTCGGGATGCGGTTGCCAGTTCAAGAGCAAATGAGAAAATGACTATTGGGAACAGGTATCTATTTCCCCATTAAGATTAGAGTTAGGCTACAGGGCATGGAGGGTTAGAGCTAGCCTGCGAGGGATGAGGGGCTCAGCTGCAGGGGGTGGATTGTTAGGCTGATGGGGGATGGACAGTTAGGTCTGAAGAAGGGGAAGGGTAGGGTTAAGCAGTGGGAAAGGGAGAGTTATGGTTAGAAAAGGGTAGGGTTAGGTAATATTACTTACCTTTTGGCAGAACCATAGTCATCTTGACTGGACCCAGTGAGCTTAGGTATTCTAGACAGGCAATGCCTACACCTAGTAGAGAGCGCTGAGATTTGCGTAGGATATCCATATTAAAGACAATACTCTACTACAAACACCAGTACAGGGGATAGGCAAATTACTGCTTGTTGTCAAGATACAATCAAAAACACTGTGTAGTCATGAACTATAGAATGCAAACAAACAATGACAGGAGACGAGCTCTGCACAAATGCACAGCCGACCAATTAGCCAGCAGGCTTTAGCCAGCACCAGCTGATTAAGGCAAAACCCACCACAGGGACAAAGCACAAATGTGTTAACACTGTGTTTGTACACGAGCATGATAGGAAAACATTTGTATACAATCTCTCTGCAGAAACTGACAATGCATCAACACGTAACTTATCTACACACAGAAACCATGATTCATCCTCCCAAAGTGCAGCCTAATGGAACAAAGCGATTTCTGTAAACACATCACTGTTAAGTCACTGTTACAGATGGAGCACATTTGTATTTGGGAAATGCTGCTATCGAGAGCCTGGTATTTCACGCAATGTTTAGAGATGGGGTGCGACGTACATAGCAATCCGTTGTGAGTCCCCGGTCCGAATGGCTGCTTTTAGAAATAGAGACAGTCGAAAGTTCCTTTTTGTCTGTCTCTATTTCGGATGGAAAATGGCCGTTTTATAATTTTTTTATATGAATGGGTGAGTGTGCCGTTCGGCATACTCAGCCATTCATTTTCACGGCAGACCCGCCGCACATGACAGAGGTTACTCACCTCTCCGGGGACTTTTAATGTTGAGGGGGTTAGGGTTAGGCTCTTAGGAAAGGAGGGTTAGGGTTAGGCTATAGAGAAGCAGAGTTAGGGTCAGGCTACGGAGAAGGGAAGGTTAGGGTCAAGCTGCGGGGAAAGGATGGTTAGGGGCAGGGTAATAGAAGAGGAGGGTTAGGGTTAGAATTAGGGAAAGGCTAGCTTTTTTCACTTACCTATCGGAGCACTGTGTTCAGTGTTCCGGGGATCGATTGCTATGCCTCATCAAGGCATAAGCAATCGATATCCCAACTGGCTGGAAGAGAACGCCCCTATCGAAATAGGGCCGTTCGAAGCGAGGACCCACACCCATAGCAATCTGATGCCTGCTCTTACTTTCTGAGTTCTTCCTGTGACACCATATGGAAATAATATATATCCGTTATTTAATTTACTAGTTCCGGTTCAAACACATCCAACCGCCGATCCGCTGACACCTTAAGGCAACGTAAGTCACACTAGTTACGAACGAGAGAAAGGGGAGTGACCCTGCACACCCTATACGTTTTCCGTGGATCCGGTCCATAGAAAACATTTTAAAACGCTAATTATTGTTGGCTTTAATATATTGATTAAAATGAATATTTATCACCCTACTTTCTATTGATCAATCATTTAAAGTTTGTCATCACTTCTACATGGAATATATACAGTTGCTCTGTGGAATAAACACATTCCATACACCCCGCATATAATTCAGACAGATATTAAGAACAGAGGAGATTGTTCACTCAGCCAGTCACACTGTGAGAACAGTGACCATGTAGAAGTATTAGCAGCGTTTAGGAACCAGTAACATAACACCCTGTTTCCAAAGTTCACTAATCATTAACTTCTTGCTACTTCAGCTGCCGGTCCCTGAAGTCTCTGCCCAGAAGCCCCGACAGATTGCAATTGTTTGCTGCCTTGTAGCAAATAGAATACAATGTCAATATGAACACCATTAAGATCATTATACAGCAGAAATGAATGGTGCATGAAAAGATGCCTTTCTCACTTTGGACCACCAGTATAATGAATCGACAAGCCCTCAGATGAACCACATCCCCTGAGGTTTCTTGGTACAAGGGAATTATTATACAGGCTTTTCCTCTTATAATTGCATCCAGATTGTGCACTGAAAAGGAGAGTAAAGAGAGTTTTATTCCCACAGTGTAAAGTCTTTATTTCTGCCTCTAGTACGCTGAGGTTTTCATACATTCAATGCACCTGAAAGACTCATTGCAGAAAGGGCTTTTTGATGGTTCTCACTTTTTTAGTTGTAAAAAGTGAAATCATACTATTCACACCATATGTTATATGTGTATGTTTAATGCCTGGTACATTAAGTAAACCAGTTCCAACTGATAAATCAGATAATAGTTATGCACTAATAAGTAAGGCCTGTATTTAGAATACCGGACTTATAACATAAGCGATTTTTACTACTGCGCATGCTTAGTCATTTTTTACCATAATCTACGTATCCTTTTCTTACATAGATTGCGTGAATGCGGTCTTACGCATGCGCAGTAGTAAAAATCGCTAAACACCAGACGTATATGTTATATGTCCGGTACGT
The DNA here is from genome assembly GCA_011038615.1 of Limnodynastes dumerilii. NCBI lineage: Eukaryota > Metazoa > Chordata > Amphibia > Anura > Limnodynastidae > Limnodynastes > Limnodynastes dumerilii. The sequence continues at coordinate 115,503 of WWET01003916.1, read as the reverse complement.
TGAATACGGACCTGAATGTTTCATTTAAACCTGTGTAGCGCTGTATTGTAGATGATATGGCCGGCATATTACAGTCAGTGATACGAGTAAATTCCTGATAATTGTTTTCCTGATATTTTGTTCTTAATCTGTGTCTTCTTATTACAGTTCTCACCTATATCATATCTTAAACTGCTGCAGCAATCGCTATTTTGACACTGATATAGCCAACAGCCTAGTGTCTACTCTATCAATGTCGACACTTATTTACTAAAGAATATTTCTATATAGCATGGATAGCATGTCAAATGTTCCTATTTCTACAAGGTCCCCGTTCCACATGCCGCTAATGTTAGGCTTCTAGAAGAGGAAGGTTAGGGTTAGGCTTTTGCGGAGGGAAAGGTTAAGGGTGAGGTTGTGGGAAGGGGAAGGTTAGGTTGAGGCTGTGGGAAGGTTAGGGTTACGCTGTGGAGAGGGGAAGGTTAGGGTTAGTCTGTAGGAGGGTAATGTTAGGGTTAGGCTGTGTAGAGTGGAAGGTTAAGGTTAGGCTGCTAAAAGGGGAAGGTTAGGGTTAGGCTGCGGGAAGGGGAAGGTTAGGTTGAGGCTGTGGGAAGCTTAGCGTTAGGCTGTGGAGAGGGGAAGGTTAGACTTAGACTGCTAGAACGGTTAGCTTAGGGTTAGGTTGTGGGAAGGGGAAGGTTAGGTTGAGGCTGTGGGAAGATTAGGGTTACGCTGTGGAGAGGGGAAGGTTAGGGTTAGTCTGTGGGAGGGTAATGTTAGGGTTAGGCTACAGAGAGTGGAAGGTTAGGATTGGGCTGCTAAAAGGGGAAGGTTAGGGTTAGGCTGTAGGAACGGGATAGTTAGTGTTAGGATGGAAACTTTCAGTGCTGGATTCTTCAGAGCCCGAGTCATCGCTTTCCAGCCACAAGATGATCTGTCACAATACAGATCATCAATGTGTGAACTAAACCCTCTTAAAACCTTCACCTTTCATATACAATATTTCCTTCCTCACCACCATATTAGTGTGTATCAACCTGTACATATATGTATTTAGGGGAATGTAACCAATGCTAGGCTGGTCTGTGCAGGACACAAGTCTTGTGACTTTCCCCAGCTGGACAAGAGAGGTGGCACCACCTAACCTAGACCGTGTACATAAAGGTACCTCCCTGCGTAGTATATCCCTTCTTACATTTATGCACCTAAAAAGCTGCATATTCTTAATTGAGGATCAGGTCCCATGTGCTCAAATTGAAGTGATTATTACCGACATTAAAGCAATGACCTAGGTTCAGTAAAATGTAACACTTGCATAGGTCCCTTCCAGTAAAAAGGTTATAGATTAAAGATGTAATTTTTTGTAAATTTTGATGCCAAATATATGTTATTTTGTGATTTAACTCATTATTCACATTCTATGCAAAACAAATGGTCTATACCAGTGGTGGCTAACCTGTGACACTCCAGGTGTTGTGAAACTACACTTCCCATCATGCTTTGTCAGGTATCCGCTATGCTTTTGCATTAAGACATGCTGAGACTCACAGTTTCACAACATCTGGAGTGTCACAGGTTAGCCATCACTGGTCTATACTGTCAATATTTTACTCCTAGAACACAGATGTAGGGCCCTATTTACTAAGATCATTTTCATATGATAAAGCCCGTTTTCGTGTGAAAACGGGCTTTATCATATGAAAACAAAGAAGTCCATATTTATAATGGGGTAGATCCAGAACTACGTGTGCCGTACGTTTATTCGCGGAGCGTATTTTCGTGTGCGTAAATTCGTTACACTCCCCTCGGCACACCCCTTGCACGGACGTATTTTGTGAAGATATGCTGCCCAAACCCTACCTTAACTTTTTCAAACGTAACAGAGTACGTCCGCGAACGGACTGACTACGTGAACGTACGCAGCTTAGCACGCCCATACTGTACACTTTAAATACCACCCCCCGCCTACTTCACGTAAAACGCACGTATTGTTGACTAACGTAAAATTGGCACGCCCACACAAGTATTTACGTGACACATACGTATATTTCCCATACGTTCACAATTACGCTACGTGAATGTGCGTATTTTCTATGGTGCGCATGCGCAGTGCGTATGTATCTGCGAATTTACGTCTCCGCCATGCGTAAAATCGCGGAAAAGCATAGTTCTGGATCTGGCCCAATGCCATTATCGCCATGGAAACCTTGGCGACGATTGCATTAACACTCCCAATCGCCGACCCGTTATAAAGAATGCGGGCCAGCAGATTGCTTCATTTACTAAGTGTCCGCGCGGATTTTAACAATCCGTGCCGACACGTTAAATAACACCATCTGAAGGTGTTAGGGTAAGTATTCCAGCGGTCTCCCCATATACCCCCCTTTTCCTCCACTAATAGCTGTTATTGGGGGGAGAAAGAGGGGGGTATATATCGGTAGACCGCTGGAATACAGTTAAGTAAAAAAACATTAAAATCTAAGTAAAAAAAAACAAAAAACAATATATATATATATGGGAGGAAAGCAACGTACCCCTGAATATAGAACAAATGGTGAACATCTTCTAAATAAAGATGAAGGTGATAAAACAGTCAATGAAGTAATTCATAGATAGTAACCACTAGGAACACCTATCTTTGTGCAACAGTTATTACAAACTGGAATTTAAAAGTCTCACGGTTCTATGGTTCTCAAAAGGTCAAATCCAAAGTTCAAAAAGTGTTGCTACAGAATACTTGTTCTTTAGGAATGATGAGCTGCATACAAAGATTTCTCTCCTCAGTCTTTGTTATGAGTCAAAGTTTTTATATATATATATATGAAGGGTGAAGAATATTTTTTAAGTCTGTGTGCACCCTAAAAAAAGAGGGACACATTAGGGGGCAGACATGGAGGCTGGCATTTGGGGGCCGACATGGAGGCTGGCATTTGGGGGCCGACATGGAGGCTGGCATTTGGGGGCCGACATGGAGGCTGGCATTTGGGGGCCGACATGGAGGCTGGCATTTGGGGGCCGACATGGAGGCTGGCATTTGGGGGCCGACATGGAGGCTGGCATTTGGGGGCCGACATGGAGGCTGGCATTTGGGGGCCGACATGGAGGCTGGCATTTGGGGGCCGACATGGAGGCTGGCATTTGGGGGCCGACATGGAGGCTGGCATTTGGGGGCCGACATGGAGGCTGGCATTTGGGGGCCGACATGGAGGCTGGCATTTGGGGGCCGACATGGAGGCTGGCATTTGGGGGCCGACATGGAGGCTGGCATTTGGGGGCCGACATGGAGGCTGGCATTTGGGGGCCGACATGGAGGCTGGCATTTGGGGGCCGACATGGAGGCTGGCATTTGGGGGCCGACATGGAGGCTGGCATTTGGGGGCCGACATGGAGGCTGGCATTTGGGGGCCGACATGGAGGCTGGCATTTGGGGGCCGACATGGAGGCTGGCATTTGGGGGCCGACATGGAGGCTGGCATTTGGGGGCCGACATGGAGGCTGGCATTTGGGGGCCGACATGGAGGCTGGCATTTGGGGGCCGACATGGAGGCTGGCATTTGGGGGCAGACATGGAGGCTGGCATTATGGGCAGACATTAAGGAGCAGATATGTTGGCAGGCATTAAGGGGCAACTGAGGTAAGTCCAATGTTTCAGCAGGGAAGGGGCAGAGACTGGCAGGACACACCTAGAGGGGGCAGACTGACTGGCAGGACACACAGAGGGGCACACTGGATACTGGGTGCTGGATACACATGATGATACAATTAATGACATTTTATTGGTATCTATTTTTATTTTGAAATTTACCAGTAGCTGCTGCATTTCCCACCCTAGGCTTATACTCGAGTCAATAACTTTTCCCAGGTTTTTGTGTCAAAATTAGGTGCCTCGGCTTATATTCGGGTCGGCTTATACTCGAGTATATACGGTATATACCCTAGTTTTAATACATTTTTATCTAATAAACATATTTATAAAAAAAAAACACAAAAAATACAAAACAAAGCTTTTATACTTACCTGACCGGGCGCGCGTCTGTCTCTAATCCCGGCACATGCGCAGTGATTTTGTCTTTTGGGGCTTGAAATTTTTCAACTCTCAAAAGGCAGCTACTGCGCATCTGCCAGGACTGCATAGCCGAACGATGTCAGCGAAAAGGTCGCTGACCATCGTGGGACCTCGCCGGAGGGGTAAGTATTTGTAAATACTTTCCATAGTCCTGCCAGGCTCGCTGCCTGGTTGCTATCATTAGCGCTCAGAGCCCGTAAACCTGACATTGACCTGTATTTACTAACATTGGGCTGGATCCAGACTTAAGTAAGTGCTTGAAATGAGTTACTCCTGGGCTAAACCATGGTGATTGCAGGGGAGTCATATTTCATCTGTTGCAAACAGTATTAGAGTTGAGAGGTGATGTTTCCCAGCCCAAGTCTAAATAACAGTGTGATAGTAAAGCTGGTCAGTATCTGTGTGCAGTAAGCAATTCAGAGATATATCCCTGCATGCAAAGAATACAATTAACTTGACTCCCCCTGCAATCAACATGGTTTTGTACGACTGCTTATGCACACCAGTGTGGGAGCCCCATCCCACACTGTACAATTATCATGCTTGCTCCCACCCACTTTAGCGGGGCGGAGGGGAAGCACAGCCCATTTGTTCGGAAATGGGCTTGTACAGAACTAAGTTCCATAGAAATCTTCCTACACTAGTGTTACTATCATAACCCTAGCATAACATCTGGGGGGCGCATGCACCCTCAATTCAAATCAGGCCACATACGCACTTTGCAGGTCTGCATCCGGCCCAGAGTTGGGACATAGATCAGTAATGTTTGAATAAATGAGTTACTACAAAATGTGTTTGTTTGGATCTTTAATTTTATTTTTATAATGTTTTTTAACAGATTCAGGGAGTTCAAGAGACAATGGGTCCGCTCCAGAGAAGACGTTTCTCTGTGTGTTTTTCTACTGCACATGCTCAGAACTGATGAGCGCACAGTCACGGGCAATTCAGATGTGAGCGCAACTCGAACTGCAGCAGATTACGTCCCGAGGGGCTTGTTGAGGGTCCAAGCAAGTGCCCCCCAATCCAGAGCCGAGCGCAGACATAAAAAGAGACACATTAATGTTAAACATTTGTACCAGCTCCCGGTCGTGTCTAAGGCCAGGGAGGCTGAAGTTCCAGGACCAATTTCTTACCGTTGGTTGGGATGTGACACTTTGAACGTATTACTAAGAGTCAGAGGTATTGTGCATGTGTCACATAATTTCTGCGCACAGTAAGGAAAAATGTCATGTTTTTATTAAAATTTTTTCAAATAGTTAACTTTTATTTTCATCCATTTACGTTCTGCCAAAGGCGCTCGCTATAATCATAACCACCATTTACAAGCAGCTTTACACTGTGCTACCTGCTCATGTGCAATGTATTAGGTTATGTGGTTGCATTGCGCTTATCTGCTGTGTGCCCATATGCTGCATACACCGCAATCCAAAGGCACCATTGTATGCGCACTGGATTGCACATAGCCCCTCCACCCACATCTATGGCACGCATGCTGCGTTAAGATTTCCGGGCACCTCTGGACTGGGTCCAACATCTCATCGTTTTTAATACAGAACTCTTTAGACCAATGACTAAAATGGTAATTTGGGAATTTCTGACCCCTGGTTGCAAATCAGAATGTCACCATAGACAAACAACTCCTGTTACATACACGTGTGAAGATTTAGCTGCTTTATTCAGTAATATGACAATGTAAATGTGGAATATATCGCACTTAATAAGGTCACATCTGATGTGATTCCTCTTACCTTGCTCAGCCGCTCTGCATCTGGTATGCCCAACCCTGAACAATGTCCAGGACGGCATACCGTGGTTGCCTGGCTTTCCAGTTTCCCAGCAGACAATTGTGTCTAAAGTATATTTCTTCATGCTTGAGAGGCTTATCTGTGAGGAGATTAATCTCGTTGGATGAGACATCTGCTTCTCTCCTAAGGGTGTAGGTTGCTATGCATATATGAGCAGCAGTGAATCCTGCATTTCCTATTATGAATAATTGGAGAATACCATTAATATGGAGCACAATGTTCCTTTCACAATAAAGATGGCCTTGCTTTACATTTTGCAATAAAAGTTATATATTTCACTTTTTTGGTCTCTTGGGACATCATCCTAGCAGATTTTACGTAGGGAATATGTACATGTTAGGCCAGAACCAGAGCTACGTTTCCATTACGTTTCAAGACATAGCGTATTTTCTAGACACTCCCCTCGCTCCTACGTACTTTGGCCATTTTACGTTTGACAAACCCTACCTTAACTTTACACAGCGTAACTACTGATGTGCGTACAGGCTACACGTATGTAAGTGTCTAAGCACGCCCATACTGTATGATTTAAATGCTTCCCCCCACCTCCGAAGCGTAATTATAGGTGTTGTATGGCTGGGACAGCCCTTCGTTCGTAGTTACGCAGTTGATACTAGGCTGGTACGTACGTTCAGAGTTATGTGGCGTAACATCTGCCGCGTGCATGCGCAGTACTTACAAAAGAGCGTTTACGACACCGGCCAGCATAAATACTTAGTTCTGAATCTAACCCTTGTTCATAAAAAAAATAAATTAAAATAAAATCTCTTGAAAGTGCGTCCTACTCAGAGCCTGAACTACTCTACATACACAATATGGACAAAAGTATTTGGACCCCTGACCATTAGGGAATGAAATAACTTTATATACAAATACATATACTTTAGCATAGAGTTGGTCCCCCTTTTGCACCTATAGCAGCTTCCACTCTTCTTGCAAGGATTTCCACAACATTTTGGAGTGTGTCTGTGGGAATTTGTGCCCATTCATTCTGTAGGGTATTTATGAGGTCAGGCGTTGATGTTGGATGAGAAGGTCTGGCTCACAATCTCTGTTCCAGTTCATCCCAAAGGTGCTCGATGGGGTTGAGGTCAGGGCTCTGTGTGGGTCAGTCAAGTTCTTCCACATTGAACTCATCAGACCATGTCTTTATAGTCCTTGCTTTGTGCACTGGGGCACAGTCATGTTGGAATAGAAAAGGGCCTTCCCCAAACTGTCATTGTCCAAAATGACTTGATATGCTGAAGCATTAAGATTGCCCTTCACTGGAAAGAAGGGGCCTACTCCAAACCCTGAAAAACAGCCCCATACCATTATCCCTTTGCTACCAAACTGGCATAATGCAGTCAGGCAGATAATGTTCTCCCACAAACCTAGACTCACCCATATGACAGGCAAATATAGAAGTGTGATTCATCACCCACAGACCATGGGCTGGATTCACAATCCCGGGCATCTTGCACATACGTCCTTAATTTATTGATAATGGGCCGAATCCAGAACTACTCCTGTCTTACATAGACGGACGTAATTCAATGAACAATAGCTACTGCGCATGCGTAGTAGCTATTGTACGTAATCTGCGTGTTGTTTCGATACGTAGATTGCATATATGTGGTCTAAAAGACCGCATATATGCAATCTACGTATCGAAACAATACGCAGATTACGTACAATAGCTACTACGCATGCGCAGTAGCTATTGTTCATTGAATTACGTCCATCTATGGAAAGCGGGCGTAGTTCTGGATCTACCCCAATATCTACTACGCATGCATAGGTATTATTTTACGTAATTGACATATCGTTAAGACCACATATACGCAATCTACATAACAAAACGATACGTAGATTACGTAAAATAGTTATTACGCATGCGTAGTAGCTATTTTCGGTAAATTAAGGACATATGTGCAATACGTCCGGGATTGTGAATCTGGCCCCATGTTTCTACTGCTCCACATTGCTTTATACCACTCCATCTGACGCTTGGCATTGGACTTGGTGATGTGAGGCTTGCATGCAGCTGCCCAGCCCTGGAAACCCATTCCATTAAGCTCCCACTGCACATTTTTTGTGCTTACATTAATGACAGCGGAAGTTTGGAACTCTTCAGCTATGGAATCAGCAGAGCGTTGGCGACCTTTACGCACCTTAGCAGTCATTGCCCCCGCTCTGTGATTTAATGTGGACTTCCATACATGACTGAATTTCTGCTGTTCCTACTCTCTGATAATATTACTTACAGTTGACCGTGGAAAATCTAGCAGGGAGGAAATTTCACAAACTGTCTTATTTGGCAAGGTGGCTCCTATCAAAGTACAAGGCTTGTTGTTTCTGAGCTCTTTAGAGCCACCCATTTTGTATCACAAATGTTTGCAAATGGAGGGCCATATGCAGACTACCGGACATATACCATATACATCCAGTGTTTAGCGTTTTTTCCTATTGCTCATAGGTAGTACATTTTGTACGTTATCTACGTATCTTTTCCTTACATAGATTGCGTAAATGCGGTCTTTCAGGAAAAGATACGTAGATAATGTAAAAAATGTACTACGCATGCGCAGTAGGAAAAAACACTAACCATCGGACGTTTACGTTATACGTTCGGTAGTCTGCATATGGCCCGGAGACTGCAAGGCTAGCTGCTTGATTTTATCTGTGGCAACGTGTCTGACTGAAACACCAGAATTCAATACTTAATAGGTGTAACCAAATACTTTTGTCCATATAGTGTATTTTAGCATGTGGGATAAGGAAAACAGCTATAAAACGTTCCACGCTACCTCCATTTTATCACAGTCATTGAGAATCCTCTGACTTGATCATTTACCCGGCCAGTTTAGACTAATACAGTGCGGTGATGAGATTATGATTATGATAGCTGTTTAAAAAAGGTTTATAAAACTATTTATAAAAGAGTGTGTCAATAATAACCACATAACTAGTATCACTATATATCTACAGCACAGCTATAGTTACCAACCATTCTGCTCAACTCTGCTATCTAAAATGACTACCATATCACGAAGAAGGACCCTATATGGAATCTAAACCATGTAAGACCTATTTTCCTCAACTTTTCAATGTAAAATGGCTGCCCTATAATGAGGAAGGGCCTTATATAGCATTGAAACCAAATGAGAACTGTTCTCCTCCTCTCTCTAATCTAAAATGGCTGCCAGATACGAGAGATTGGCTTCTACAGAATCCAAACTGCGAGAGCCGACATTTCCGGAAAATGTTATAATGCTTTGATTTAAAATCTGAATTTCTTGTGAGAAGCCGAAACGTATCAGTCAGATTTAACACTCATATTGGACTGTATTCTCAGATCCGGTTTTTCGTGTGGTTGCGTGCATATTTTTAGGATCGGATGAACTGCGCACGTGTAGTAACTTTTTCCACAAACATTACGTAGTATTTACGCACATAAGTACTTTCGGCACGGACTTGTGAATCGCACTTAGGGACATACGTACGGAGGGGCGTGGTTTTTATCTGGACGGAAGAAATGACGTGAAAGTGGGCGGAGGGAAGCATTTAAATGGGCATTTTAGGGCGCAGTTAGATAAACACGCACGTACGTCAGTAAGTAAGTAGACACATAGACTTAAGGATGCCCGAAGTCACCGAAAACCCGTCTGTGCGAGAGGAGTGTCATGGGTGTTGCCTTGCAACGTAGGTGCGTATATTTGCGTACTGTATACACATGAATCTGTGAATACGACCCCTCATCTTTAATTAGTATATTCACTTTGTCAAATAAGAGAGACTACTCATACGAAGCATAGCCGAATCTTCATTTAACATACAGCGGACTAATCATCATCATCGTTTATTTAGCAGTCCCTGTTCCATTGGAACTTACAGTCTAAATTCCCTTATCCACACACACACAGACGCAGACTAAGGTTAATTTAATTTTTAGTATTTTTAGTAAGCAGCTAATTAAGATAGTATGTTTTTGGAGTGTGGAAGAAAACAGAAGCATCCAGAAGAAACCCACGCAGACACTGCGTTTGGATGATTCGTTTAAAACATACCCTAATTGTCCGTGACGGTTATGTGACCATACGCAAAAGACTGCATAGAGATCCAGAAAATGCAAAGTGCGTAAGTGGCCTGATTTGACGGGAGGGTGGGTGTGTCCTCCAGATGTTGCACTAGCGTTACGATAGTTCCGTACAAGACCATTTGCGACCAAATAGGCTGTGCTTCCCCTCCACCCGCTAAAGTGGGTCGGGTGAAGCAAGGTAATCGTACAGGGGGCTCCCACACTAGTGCGGATCAGCGGTCGCATGGACTGGTGATCCGCAAGATGGACTGAAGGCAGGGTTAAGCCCGCAGAGAGGGGAGTGACAGGGGGCGTGCACTTCCTTGTCTGTTGGAAAGCGTGCGGGGGTCTGGATCCGGTCCTATATCTGGAAAGCTCTTATAAGACTCTTCATTTGTATGTTTTCCAAAGGCAGGGTTTTGTGTTTAAGTTTGGATCAGGTCCAGAGTGTTCCCAGAGGAAGGAGTATTAATATGATTAGCCTGCACACTCCATAATATACTAACACTGCTGTGTGGCTGGATCATACTGAGCACTGAGCACTTTTACCATACACCCTGGCTTCTCCATTGTGTGTTATACAGCATTTGTATCAATTGCTAATGTCCTATAGAGTGTAAGCTTTGGGCACAGACCTCTTACCCACCCCAGTCATGTTTATAATGATTGTTAAAGCACTATGTAATCTGATGAGGCTTATATAAATACCTGTGAATAAATAAATAACACTATGTCTGTCTGGTCAGCTTAATCCAGTTGCACCCATTGCAGATTGTCATTGCTTTGTCAACGCTCTAATTAGTAAAAATATATGTGCAATACACTAAGATGGGCAATAGCTCATTGATGTGAAATAGTATTTGTATCCTCCACATAGTCTGACTTCCAAAGCTGGTCCCATTACCAGAAAAATGACAGCTGGTGCTCCTAATTCTGGGAGCCTTGCTGTCCAATCAAAGGACACGCATGACTCCCTAAGTGGACAGCATGAGACCGTGTAGGCCCATCAGATGATTTGTCAGTTGCATCTGTGGATCTTGAGCAGTTCACACTCTACTTAAGACCATAAGACCTTCATAGAAAATGCTACCAATGATCCATCCCTGGGAGTGCGGATAACAGGATCAGCAGCATAACTGACCTTCTTTATCTAGGAGACCAGTCCTTTCTGTGGATTTAGGGCTCTGTATTGTCTTCGCATTGTTACTGATGCAATATAGAAAAGCTTTACCTTACATACATTACATAGATCCCTGTCCTACCATCAGAAAGACTTCCTGGGGATCCAGATTTGGCATGTAATGTAAGTCTGCTGTGTACCAAATGCAGACATTGCTACTTACCAAGAGCAGAAAATGCCCATTCCATAAGTCTGGATCGGCCCATAGCCCACTGGTCATCACCAGACGGGTAAGTGCTTGTAACGAGCAAAGCTACATAGGCCAGTATTATAACTAAGCAGCCTTACTATACAGAGGATATATTTAATTAGACATCTATGCTTGGCAGATTGAATGTTAGGAAGTTCTGAGATAAGATGAACCTTCATTATGCTGAATCCAGACCTTTCATATGATTGGATCCCCTGAGCACAAGATTCAGCCCCCAAGGAACTCTAAGCAAGCTCTCAGAGTCTGGCAGCTAAAGAGAGCGCTCAGCACTCCACGGGCCAGATTTACTAAGCTGCGGGTTTGGAAAAGTGGAGATATTGCCTATAGCAACCAATCAGATTCTAGCTCTCACTTTCCTATGACATACTAGAGAATGTCAGCTAGTATCTGATTGGTTGCTATGGGCAACATCTCCACTTTTCCAAACCCAGAGCTTAGTAAATCTGGTCCCATGAGTCAAGAACACTATTTATAAAGGGCTCTATTTACTTACAATATCATTTTTAACGTTATTTACCTGAACCAGGCTATGTTCTCCTTGCAGTGAGCCTGGCAGCTTCATTCAGGAGATTTAATCATGCTCACATCTCTGGCGAGGTTTCGCGATGATCAGCTAAATGTTTGCAGACATCGTAGTATTTCGCATTCATATGAAGCCCTGATGCCTACGCACTGAATCTTCATTGGCACTTAGAAGATATCAGCCCTTCAGATGGCATTATTATTACTCTTGGAGCAAAAACTCTGCTTTGACAGTAAATATAGACCAGTTCCGTCCCACATTAAGAGAATCAGACTGGCGGGGTAAAATGGGTCTTATCGCATAACAATTACATGAAAAGTGCTTATTAAATAAAGCAGACCCTCCAACTTGATCCATTCCATTAGGTACAATATACTCTGCACCTGAGCTTCCAACTGTCACACTCACCTGGTGAAATGACTTCACTGATATTTAAAAAACTATTTGTCTCTTCAACACCATAGTGTTATCTCTACCATAGTAACTGACAGTTGCAAGTTGAGAAACAGAGTATTTTGTACCTAATGGAATGGGTCATGTTGGAGGGTATGAATAGAGCACAAAGAGTAGCTGGATCAGCACTAATACACAAAGGACCAGATTCACACTTAAGAACGCGATAGGTCCTAAATATACGCAGCTAATAGCAAGGAAACTCCCTCTGCACTCCCCTGGTTTTCAGGTTCTTATGTGACTTACGAGTGCCATAGGGCTCCCTTAGCTGTAGGTTCGCATTTGAATGCGTAGGGCGTCTACTTAGGAACTTAACTGCATAACCGTGCTTTTATTTGGTCATTTAAATGCCTCTCGCCACTCAAATCTACGTATTTGCCTAGTTACTTATTCACAGAATGCCCATTTTTGCGTATGTTACTACGAACCTACAGATTTTAAGTTCATAGCGTATAAGCACGGAATTTGCAAATAGCGTATAAAAGTTACTATGCATGCGCAGTGCATCCGTTCTTAAATATACGCACCTAAAACCAGAAGAATTCTTAAGTGTGAATCAGGTCCGAAATGTTTAAAGCTACCAATCTAAGACAATTCCCCTGCACACGCCTATGTCTGCACTGCACACATGCCAGACAGGGGCCCAGCACTCTCAAATGCATGACAACCTGTCTGAAGTCTCATTGCACTTAAGTCTGCATCGGTCGTCGCGCGGTCTGATTGGTTAGCACGGATTCTCACAGGCAGCCGTAAGTCCCACTAAAACCGTCCCCTACTGTACAATTTATATTCTCTCCTCCCCCTCCTCTCTTCCTGTCCACCTTACAGAGTTTAGGGGATATGCCGTCCTGTCAGAGGAACCCCCGGTAACTAAATTCCGGCACCTTGAGATCCATTACGAAACATCTGTCTTGCCCATGCGCTTCCCTGTCCAGACACCTGACTTACGCACTTTGCGTGTGTAAATCTGGTGCCACCCAGAGGTATGGATCAGCAGGGCCGGCCCTAGCTATTTGGTGCCCTAGGCAAGATTTTGTTGGTGCCCCCTAGTAGAAAATCAACTCTGCTATTAGAGGATCACAGTGGAGGTACAATGGTGCCTGGGCAGGCAGCTGACTTAAGATCAGCGCCACTCTGCTTAACATGGGCGGGGAGCTGCTACACATGAGCTGGATTTCTTTTTCTGCCCCGGGGTGCCCCCCCCCTCCCCCACCAGAAGACGCTATAGGCGACTCGCCTATACTGCCTGTAGCTAGGGCCGGCCCTGTGGATCAGGTGTTAATACTTTATGTTGGCTGTATATTTGTACGTATTCATTATTTCAATAAAATGTTTAATTACACATGACAATTGTTTTTATAATTACTGGCAGTATATAGGAATAATTGCTGAAGGATAAACATCCCTGTCTATCGCCAATTGCTGCAATGTGTTAACCCTCACCCGAGCCGATATGTACATTTATAATAAGCGTCTTGTGTATTTGTCTGAACTCAGCAGCTAATTCAGAAATCTCTATTTTTTTTTTACTGCTTTCTCCAACTGTGCAGAACATATGTATAGCAATAATATTTTTTGTGCATTTCCAGAGCTTTTGCAGATCTTCTGGGAGCATATGGACTATTTTAGACAGCTGAAAAGATTTACGCTGCATTACTGTATTCGTGGGGTAAGTTCAAGTGGTGTTCTAGACGGCACTGCATAAAATAGGAAGGAACAAAATAAATAATAAGCCGCCCTCCCCGTTGCAGAGCAGAATGCATGAATTCATTGTCCCTGTTCTGTTTTTTCCCCTGGACATAGAGTATTGTCTGCTCCCCATATGGCCACAGTCTGCAGATGCCATATGGTAAAAAGCTGAAAAATATCCTTTTACAATTGCATATCAAGCACTGAGAACTATATGCATAATATTCCAAACCCAGACGCACCAAGCTGTACATATGATGTTGGTTTAATCGACAGTGTGTGTGAATATTGGTGTTTCATTTTGCTCTACTTAAAACAAAGGTACTGTCGCTGATACCAAACCACTATTTTTATCATGATTCATTTATGAATGTGATAAACAAAACTGCTACATCACAATTTAAACATAATTCCTGGTTTCGTGCATTGCTACATGTTATATTGTAAAAAGCTTTTAACCATAATAAAAACGCTATAGTGTCATTTCGGAGGTGAGTGCATATAACTATATACTGTACCTGGCAGGTTGTTGTAGTATGCAAGGGCAGGGAACATGCACATACAAAGGAGAGTCATGTGGCATGTAACCGACGGTTCCAGATCCGAAGCCGGAGCCCCACTGGACTTAGAAATGGATGAACCTCTCTTCAATCCCCACCTTCTGCACCGTCCCCACTTCAAATGGGGATTGTGCGGAGACCTGAATAGGATGTACAATCATCATATACCTTACTGTACAAATACCATACCTTAACCCTCACACGCTGCGCTAGCCCACCCTTTTCTGTCATCAGAAACACTTTTATTATCTAAGCCTGATCTTAAGAATCCAGATTCAAAGGTGCGCTGCGATTGCACGTTTAGAAGCACAATGAGATCTTTATCCGCACCGTGCACGCAGGAAACAAGCAATTTACAAAATCTGGATATTGCCATTGCTCTTATGTCTGGATCCGATCGGCAAGCACGAATGTGCCAGCGCAGAACTCAAAAGCGGAAGCAAGAATCTAAATACATAGGGGGAGAATCGGAAATAAGGATCGAGTGAATTTAATATCTGAAGCCATATCCAGCTAAATTCTAACATCTGTTGTAGTAATTCTCCAAGCAATCTTTAGGGTAGAGAAGCGTAGGGTTAATCTTTAGCCCGAGCAAACGTAAACTCCCTGTGTGTGGTTAGACCAAAGCGTGTCACTCACCTTGCGTGGTGTTCATTGGTTCCAGTAGGTGTGGGAGGAGTTGGGGCCTGGTGTTTAACAAAACCAGTTAGGACCCTAAGACTTTCTCTTTTCTCCTCTGGATTCACCCACTCTCCCTACCCTTCTTTAAGGTAGTATTTCGGTTCGGACCTTGGAATTGGATGAGGTTTTCTGCCCTTTGGCAGAAAGCAGGTTATTTATTCGGTGATCATCACCGTTTCCCTTGTTCAAACGTTGTTATAGCTCTGCCCGTTGGTGAAGTTCAGTGGTTGCAAGAGGCAGCCACTTCACTAGATGTTGTTAACGCTGATTGTTGTTGTTGCTGGAGATTGTAGACACATCTATATGGACGGTCTCACGTGGCGCTAAAGTGAAGCGCTGTACCGAAGGCTGTTGTTCTCAGTAGGGGTCCGATGTGATTTGAGATTTGATTTGAGTTTGAAGCATTGCTTTATGACATAGTGATGGTTGTGGTTGCAATGTTAATTTATTATTGTTTAAACATGATTTGTGAAATTGCTCACACATTACTAAGCTACCTGCTTTCTTGGCCCCCATCAATAATTTAATTCTAGTATCATAACCAGTCAAGTTACTTGGTTAAAGTTAATAAATCTAAATTTAGTTCACAAAGCAGTTGTCTGTGTCTTTCTTTTAGTTTAAGTTAAGTGGAAAGTGTCGCGGGGAGGTCACACCCATCACGCATGGGATGTTTATGGTAATGACAACATTGGGCTGGATCCAG
Source organism: Limnodynastes dumerilii (assembly GCA_011038615.1). Lineage (NCBI taxonomy): Eukaryota > Metazoa > Chordata > Amphibia > Anura > Limnodynastidae > Limnodynastes > Limnodynastes dumerilii. The sequence goes on along the minus strand of WWET01003916.1, from coordinate 99,593 downwards.
ACTTAAGTAAGTGCTTGAAATTAGTTACTCCCGGGCTAAACCATGTTGATTGCAGGGGAGTAGTATTTCACTTGTTGCAAACAGTATTAGAGTTGAGAGGTGATGTTTCCTATCCCAAGTCTAAATAACAGTGTGATAGTAAAGCTGGTATCTGTGTGCAGTAAGCAATTCAAAGATATATCCCTGCATGCAAAGAATACAATTAATTTGACTCCCCCTGCAATCAACATGGTTTAGCCCAGGAGTAACTCATTTCAAGCACTTGCTTAAGTCTGGATCCAGCCCATAATTTGTAAGGAGAGAAATCAGAATTTGTTCTTCCTCTGTATAATGTATTAAAATTAGGCTTAGGGAGCAGTTGTCCTCAATAAATTAAGAATGGGTTATCAGGAAAGTTATTGATCTGTGTAACCAATGAATATGTTATCTCCAGAATTTAATGCTGGACAGGACTGCTTTTAGATGGGAAAAAGCCAGTGATCATACTAAGCCAAGTGTGACATCTGCTTGCCCTTTCTTACCTCTGCTAGCCTTTCCCTGAATCTGCTAATCCTTCCCATTGTCATTCTTCGATTGGCTCCTTAGGATAAACCATATTTAAAGTCACAACAACACATGTTAAAGAGACCCGTATTTCCTATAGGGCATGTGTGAAGTCAGAGAGTATATGATGGATCCACTAAGTCAACAGAGCATGACCTGACTCTCACAAAACCTAATACGAACTTAATGCAAACTCTCGCACAGACAATCATTTCGGCACCTACATATAACATGGGAACAGATTCAGAGTTTGAAAATAACAGAGGAAACCTGGGCAAAATCAAGGAGTCAAATATATATTATTCTACACATATAGGGAGAACCAGAGGCGTAACTAGTATGGGGTTTGTAGGGCATGTTCCCTAAGCACTGATGGCTTTGGAGACGCCATCAGGTCACACACCCTACACAACCCACACAAAAAGAAAATGAAAGAATAAACCCCTTACCTTACTCTATGAGTCTGAGAGCAACTGCGGCGCGGCATCCTCCAATCAGTGTTCAGCTGGACAGCGTCGGCCTATAGGACACGCTGCGAGATTGGTTCACTCTCGCAGTGTGTCATGTGACCGGTGCTGTCCGGCTGAACACTGATTGGAGGATGCCGCACTGCAGTTGCTCTCAGACACAGAGAGTAAGGTAAGAGGCGTTTATTCTTTTTTTTGCTGTAGGGGGGAGCGCCATTGGGGCATTTGCCCTGGACGTCATTTTGGCTAGTTATGCTTTTGCTTATTGCACACAGATACTGACCAGCTTTACTATCACACTGTTATTTAGACTTGGGCTGGAAAACATCACCTCTCAACTCTAATACTGTTTGCAACAGATGAAATATGACTCCCCTGCAATCAACATGGTTTAGCCCAGGAGTAACTTTCCTCTCTTATTTTCAAACTCTGAATCAGGTCACTGTCTTAGCATTGATTATATATTTGCAAGTTAGTTGCAAATGAGAGTAAGCTATTGCTTTCTGTTATCATTCAGAGACACCCAGGGCCATATTCATATTTGTGAAGATCACCTGGGCACATGCCAGATGTCACGCAACAAGTCTCCAGGCAAGAACTTAGGACCGTATTCAGAGATGCGTTTTTTCAAAAGTACGCAATTATACGCACGCACGTAGCAAGCCAACACCCACCAACACCCAGGACACTCCCCTCTCACGTCTGTGCAATCGTAGTCTTACGCCTCCATGGAGAGAACCGTATTCACAGATCCATCTTCACGTGGAGTTGCGTGCGTATTTTTAGGTACGTTTTAACTGCGCATGCGTAGTAACTTTATTTACGTAAGTAAGGTAGAATATACGCACGTAAGTGCTTTAGGCGCGGACATGTGAATCGCACTTGGGGACATACGTACGGAGGGGCAGGGTTGAAACACGTACCTGAAAAGTTCAGTGAAAGAGGGTGGGGGGAGGCATTTAAATGAGTCATTGAGGGCGCGGTTACATAGAATCGCACGTACAGCATACATATACGCACGTAAGTACACACGTAAAGTTAGAGGTGCTCTATGGAGGCGTAAGTCTACGACTGCACGGCCGTGAGATGGGAGTGTCTTGGGTGTTGGCTTGATACGTGCGTGCGTATAATTCCGTACTTTTGAAAAAACGCATCTATGAATACGGCTCAGCACCTCTAACTTTACGTGTTTTTTGTTTTTTTTTGTATTTTAACTAAAAAAATAAATAAATACATTTAAAACATTAAAAACATTAAAAAACTTTTTTTTAAAATAACCAAAAAGAAAAACTTACCTGTTGAAGATTTCAGAGTCCTGATATGAAGACACTGCGCATGCAAAGTATGAATGATGAGCCCAGAGATCATCGCGGGACCTCGCAGGGCAGGTAAGTTTTAGTAAATTTAATGAACGAAGCTGCCAGGCTCACTGCGAGCTGAGGCGAGCCTGGAACAGCTTCATTCATTAAAAAACTATGCTAATATTAAACAGAGCCCTCTGTGTTACTATTTATTACATTACATAATTTCCTTTATCCCTTTTACTTTCTCTCTTGCTTTTTTTCACTTTTCCTCCTCTTGCTTTCCTTTCTCCTTGCCTCTTTAATCTTATTGCCCTAATTTGCTTGCTTTTTAATAAGCTCAGATAATCCACCCCCCCTACATATACCCGCTGCCCTATGTCTTATCCTTATATAGTGTCACGTCCCAAACATGATACCCGTTTGCCCAGGCATCTTCAAGAGCATTTCCCAGACACCAATAGTCCGCGCGGATGCCCGGTTGTGAGAAAAAAGAAAGAAAGGGCTCTATGTTGAGAACCTTGATGAGGCATAGCAATCAATCCCCGAAATACCGAACACTGTGCTCTAAGCCTAATAACTAACCCCAATCCTTCCCCTAATTCTAACCATAACCCTCCCTTTCCTTTCCCACAGCCTGACCATGACCCTCCCTTCTCTATAGCCTGACTCTAAGCCCTTCCCCACACCCTGTAGCATGACCCTAAACCCCCCCCAACACTAAAAGTCCGGAGCTGTCAGCGGCGGATCCTGTGAAAATGAATGTGTGAGTATGCTGATCAGTATACTCGTAGTAAATGAATGAGTGAGTATGTCAATCAGTATACTCGTAGTGAGGTGAAAATGAATGGGTGAGTATGTCAATCAGTATACTCGTAGTGAGGTGAAAATGAATGGGTGAATATGTCGATCAGTATACTCGTAGTGAGGTGAAATTGAGTGGGTGAATATGTTGATTAGCATACACGTAGTGAGGTGAAATTGAGTGGGTGAATATGTCGATCAGTATACACATAGGGCCTGATCCAGAACAACGATGTAGCGCTGAGCGTGCTAACGCTCAGCGTTACATCGCTGACTCCCCCCTGGCACTCCCCCTGTGCGGGCGTATGGCCCCTTCCTTACGCCGGGTGAAGGCTACCCTAGCTTCGCCCGGCGTAAGGAAGGG
>WWET01003916.1:82091-96048 GCA_011038615.1 Limnodynastes dumerilii | reverse complement strand
GGAGGACGTCCCCACCAGCGGCCCAACGCCGCTACTATGGACCATAGTAACGCCGCCCAACATCTGCACGGCGCATGCGCATTAGAGCTACGGCTGCCGTACTAGCGACGGCGGCCGTAGCTCAGGATCAGGCCCATAGTGAGGTGAAATTGAATGGGTGGGTGTGTCGATCAGTATACTCGTAGTGAGGAGAAAATGAGTGGGTGAATATGTCGATCAGTATACTCATAGTGAGGTGAAATTGAGTGGGTGAATATGTTGATTAGCATACACGTAGTGAGGTGAAATTGAGTGGGTGAATATGTCGATTAGCATACACGTAGTGAGGTGAAATTGAGTGGGTGAATATGTCGATCAGTATACATGTAGTGAGGTAAAATTGAATGGGTGGGTGTGTCGATCAGTATACTCGTAGTGAGGAGAAAATGAATGGGTGAATATGTCGATCAGTATACACGTAGTGAGGAGAAAATGAGTGGGTGAATATGTCGATCAGTATACTCATAGTGAGGTGAAATTGAGTGGGTGAATATGTCGATTAGCGCACTCACCCATTCATAAAAAAAATTCTAAAATGGCTGCCTGTTCGTAATAGAGACAACAGAAAGGAACTGTCTTCCCCTGATGGCAGCCCTGAGGACCAGATCCAGACTTCTATGAAAGGGACATTTTCTGATCACTTGGAGGAGAAAAGATTGCATATTGTGACTGCACGAGCTGCATTTCCAATAAAGATCGGCATCCTCTGATCTGAGAGTGCTTCCATGGATGGGGTATCTTGTACAATAAGTGGGAGGAGGAAGGTGCTGAGCTCTGTACTGTCCATGGGGCGTATTCAGAGATGCGTTTCTATAAAGGAGCGCAATTATACACACGGCCGGTGCAGGCCAAACCCCCTCACACCCATGACACTCCCCTCTCTCGGCCGTGCTGTCGGTGACTTACGCCTCCATAGACCACTTGTAACTTTCCGTGAGCAGTTGCGTGCTTATGTGTCCTCCGTACGTGCGATTCTTGTTAGTCGCACCTTCATTTAAATGCCTTCCCCTGCCCATTTTGATTGAAATTTTTACGTAGCAATCATCTATACATTGGGGTAGATCCAGAACTACGTTTGCCGTACGTTTATTCGCGTAGCGTATTTTCGTGTGCGTACCTTCTATACACTCCCCTCGGCACACCCCTTGAACGTACGTATTTTGTCAAAATACGCTTTCCAAACCCTACCTTAACTTTTGCCAACCGCAGTGATATGCACACGTACGTATGGCCAACGCGTATTTACGCAGCCTCACGTACGTATGGGCAACACGAATTTACGCAGCTAAGCACGCCCATACAGTACACTTTAAATACAAACCCCCGCCTACTTAACATATTTCAGACGTATTTTGGACGCACGTAAAATTGGCACGCCCACACATAAGTATTTACGTGACACATACGTGAATGGCCCATACGTTCACAATTACGCTACGTTACGGAGCCTATTTTCTATGGTGCGCATGCGCACTACTTAGCAAAAGGCGAATTTACGTCTCCGCCACGCGTAAATTCGCTCCGAAGCGTTGTTCTGGATCTGGCCCATTGTGGTCAAAATAAATAAATGTCCAGTAGAGACTCATGAATTAAAATACTGTTAACGTTATTATTTTGCTAAGTTTGTGTAAATGATACCTATAGTACCACAAATACTGTTGTATACAGACACTGAACAGTAGGTCAGCTAACACTCAGGTTTATGTATTATACTAATTCTTTCAAGACTTTTTTTTAAGTTTCACCCCTTACAATTGTTTTCATCTGTCAGTTCAAGGAGAATTGTGGTTAGTAAAACAGACAAGTACAACTATCTGGGTATTTAACTGTTGAGCAAAGCTGTCATTTAACCAGCAGTTTATTTTGTGTAACAAGTGCACACTTCCTAGTGAAACCCATTACCTTACAGTCATTCTGTTTTCTAGCCTACAGGCTGCAGATCAAAGCATTTTGCCCATACCACTGACCCTGTTTGAATAGACCACAAGACAGTTAATAGTTGAAGGTCACTAGTCTCCCATCCTTCATCACCTTGTCCACTTGCAGAATCGGAAACTGTAAACGCTCCAGCTGGTGTGGGGGAGGACGCATGGTGTACTATTTGTGTGTCAGGGAGATGTATAAAGCCTGGGTCTGCAGCCCTTGCATGCACCTGTTGAGCTTGCCACCATCTGCTAGCCAAAAATGTTTAAAGAAAAAGCCACACCCTGCAGCAGCCAGCTGAAGAGAATTTAATCTGTTCCCTGCAGGGATCACAACAAAAGCAACTGATCACATTTTACAAAAATGGAAAGTGCGGCATAGAAAATCAAACTAGACCCTAGGGGGGATCTAATCTCTCTGTGTTCCAGGTTTTCTCTCAGCTTTCTAAATGAGTCTATTAAATACATCTAGATAGCTACTAGCTGATATACAAGCTAATAAAGAGCCAGCTATTTGCTCCCGAAAGAAAGGGCTTCACTGGGAATTATTTGAACCCATAACAAATTAAGACATAATTATTACCTGAGAAAATAAAGTGGGGATTAAATTATTAAATTAAAGGGCAATATTCACTGTACAGGTAATCATACAGGACCAGAGCTGGGCACGGCAAACGTGTGTGTGTTGGTGCATCCTTGCAGGGGGTGTAACTGTAGGGGGGGGCTACTGGGGGGCATAGAGGAAAAGAGGGCCCATGAAAGCTGATCCACCTGCACTGTAAGCAAGCTGTCAGCTTCGATCAGGCAGCGGCCCTGTCCAGCTCCACCCCCATTTCTACTAGGCTCCACCCCCATTTCTACCAGGCTCCCACCCATCCAGACTCAGTTCCCTCCTTCTCTCAATGGGTCACCTTCCGCCCCTGCATGTGTGTGCTCTACACTCATGTTCCACAATATTAAAATAAGAAAAGGGGCGTTCAACTCACAAGTTCATAGGCGCAAGATGTCAATAAGGGAAATGGCCATATTTCTAATAAGAACTGTGCTATTAACCTTGGAAAAATGTTTCAATGGAATTTTATGAATGAATCAATATTACAATAGTACCACAATAGTACCAGAATGCCAGTACTATGCTCAGGAAGGGCGGATAATGATGTATGCATTATTTTAAGGGGTGATTTCATAGTGTTAAATTGGGGGGGAAATCATTCAAACATAGGAAACTGGCAGAGGCTTTGTCAGTAAAGCCCGCAGCCCCTGTGCATATGGCCCCCCTGTGGAGGTTACACACCCTCACTTTTTCCCTACGTCCTATCCAGAGATGCGTTTTCAGCAGCAACACTCTGGATCTGATGTACAACTCTTGTGCTAATGCTCTGGATCAGGTCCATAGCTGTTATTTGTGTTAGTATGTATTACAAGGCAACTGATCTAAAAAGCAGTGGGGTAACTGCTGTGGGCTGTACGGGAAGCTATAGGACCCATAGGAGGGGAGCACCAGAGGCATTTTAAGAAGTGAGGGGGCCCTTGTGCAGGATTTGTACATGGGCCCCCATCCGTACCCTGAGACAGGATTTTCCCAATTTGCAGACCTCAAAAGGGGTGGGGCCTAACGGTGCTTTAAGCCTGCCCCTTTCTGGCCTATGGATCAGGACAGTTCCACCGGGAAGGGGGGGCTCATTCGGCATCTATTTCTTCCCTCAGGAAGATCTTAGAGGGAAGAAATAGATGCCGAATGGCCTCCCTTCCCCCACCCTGGGTGCACGGGCCCCCTGTTCTGAGGGGCCTAAGGGGGGCACCCTGCACCCTTTCTCTCTTATTAATTAGTTTTCAATCTGAACAGGCTGCTGTATCAGTAAAGTGGTGGGATATATTTAATCTAGAAATAGTACTTTATTAATTTAACACCATTTTATAGTTTATAATAAAGCTCCTGTCTCTTCCTTACAGGCAGATCACTAACCAATGAGATGTCCTATACATAGATCACATGACACATGCTGGTCACCTGACCAGAGTCAAAAGGACACAATAGCCATGATATAAAAGTAATCATCTTATGGTGCTTTATTTCACTACTTTAATTAGCAGTTAATTAATGTTGATTTGTGTCACTAGTCGTTTTACTGTCAAATAGGATCTAGTAGACCAACAAGTTCATAGGAATCGATGCAATTTATTAACCAAGGAATTCCAAACTAGTGTTAAAAAAAATATTCTACAGTCTGATATAATTATCCTCTACAGAAATCTGCAGAAATAATGTAACTTCAGATTAGGCAAACTAGATATACAAAAATATTGGACCGGATCCACAGGTCTGTCCAGTAGGCCGCTTATGCACACATAGTGTGGATTGGATTCGGTATTCTAGATTAAAATAACAGTTGGCTGGATGCAGAATTAAGTCTCTTTCATAAGTTTTCTGTAAAGTAACATTGGCGTTAGAAGATCCGAGGAAGGGGCCGGCCCTTTACTCCCACATGCCTACTCCCCGCCATACAGGTGGGAGCGGTGAACAGCAGTTCATGCAGATCTGCATTCGGACAGACGCAGATCCATACGGAGAAGTTAAGGTAAGTCCAGAACCCCGCACAAGAGAGGGGGGCGTGTCAGGGGTCGTTGTCAATCTCCGGTTAGAAAATCTTCTTTGCGAAATTTTCTATTTATAACGCTAAATTGCGAAAATTCACATTTTGAATCATTTTCATTTTAGAAAAAATATAATTTATACTTATTCTTTTTTCGAATATAATGGGATTAGAAGCATATTTATTTCGAATATGGATCTTTTTCGAAAATGTTAATTGCGAATGCTTTCTTTTGCGGATTTATTAAATTGAGAAATAACCTGAATTATAAACTTTCATATTTCAATTATGCCTCTTTTTATAATATGTTGATTTCTCTTTAGAAACGTCCCTATTTCGAAAACTTCTGAATTCTAAACTTCCCTATTTCAAATATGCAACTTTTTAGAATGTGTCGATTTCTATTTATCCTTTTTAGAAACGTTCCTATTTCTAATACACTGAATTCCGAATGCTGTTTTTATAATACGTTAGTATTTATACGTTATAATTTGTAATACACCTCCTTTGCAAATAACTGAATTGCGAACGTTCTTTTTAGAATATATTATTACTTCTATGTGTATATGTCTATTTAATAATAAATAAAAAGATAAAACAAACAAACAAAGACATTTATCTATATAGACCCCCGCACATATGGAAAGCGTGCGGAGGTATGGATCTGATCCGGTATATTGAAATATTTTCTTACATGGGCAATGTTACAAAAATGGATAAAACATCATTCACATAGGGATCATATAAAGATCTGCAAAATAAAAAAAACATAAACAGAAAAGATAAACCATAAACTATAAAAAATGTATGCCTATTAAAATGTAACAACGTAGTGTATTTGTTATCCAGTATAATGCACCATAAAGTAAATGCTTCAGAGCCTGTGACTGGATCACTTTCCAGTGCAAGGTTATAAAACTAGATGGATGACTATTTTAAGACGTAGACTCCGAGGGACAAGAAGTGTCCAGCTTGTGTCACACAGACACTAGCAGGGAATGGAAAATAGCAGGTGCTCGGGACTGCTGTACGGGCCAACAAGCCAGCTGGTGGTAACTTCAAGATCGTGTAGCACAGATGTTGGCTTGAGAAGCAGAAAGAGGAATGTGAGCAGACAACCCACCCTGACAGTTCAGTTGGATGAGAAGAGCAATGAATTAATAAGGCAAGGACAATGTTTTGCTTTCAGAGGATGTTTAATAAATTATACACCAAGGGATCATCTTAAAAAAAGTAATAATTGAATGCATAATAAAGTACAGATGGTGGGTGTAGAACTTGCAATCACTGTCTATGAAGACTTTTACTCTTAACACACACTGATAGCATCCTTTACATAGAGTGTAGTGTTTATTTCTCCAAAGAGATAGGGGGGGGGGGGCGTATGCAGACTACCAGATGTATAACATATACGTCCGGTGTTTAGCGGTTTATCCTACTGTGCATGCGTAGTACATTTTTCACGTTATCTACGTATCTTTTCCTTTTGTAGATTGAGTAAATAGGGTCTGAAAGACTGAATTTACGCAATCAACGTAAGGAAAAGATACGTAGATAACGTTAAAAATACCACGCATGTGCAGTAGGAAAAAACGCTAAACACCAGACGTATATGTTATATGTTCGATAGTCACCCTTTATAGGACTAATCTACTTACTTAAGAGCTGGATGCAGAATTCCAATTTTTACGTGATCGGCTTCCCGAGCACAATAATTAGACAGATTTGCAAGTGCGATTGTATTCTAACCCCTCACACAGACCTCTGATAGCTAGGGACTACCTTAAGCGCATAAACATTCATGGAAGCACAGAAGTCTGGATCAGCATTCAGAAGGAGGACCTACACTAGTAATTGGCAGATTCTCTGCTGGAAGTGTCATTCTTCTTAAGCATGGGATGTATTCAGACTGGGAGGAAGATGCCGGTTCTGGATTCCGTAGCGACAGTAATTCAGCAATGCTACAGCCGGCTATGTGGTGGTATCATTGTCCAATTCCTTAAAACAAGAATAGTAAAAAAAAATAATTTCCTTTCCTTATCCCTGCGCCTCCTCCCACCCACTCTCTCCTCCGATCATTCTCACTCTCTCCTCAGCTCTGTCCCCACTCTCCTCCGCTCATTCTCACTCTCTCCTTAGCACTGCCTCACTCTCTCCTCAGCTCTGTACTCACTCTCTCCTCTGCTCATTCTCACTCTCTCCTCAGCTCTGTCCCCAATCTCCTCCACTCATTCTCACTCTCTCCTTAGCTCTGCCTCACTCTCTCCTCAGCTCTGTACTCACTCTCTCCTCTGCTCATTCTCACTTTCCTCAGCTCTGTTCTCACTCTCCTCCGCTCATTCTCACTCTCTCCTTAGCTCTGCCTCACTCTCTCCTCAGCTCTGTTCTCACTCTCTCCTCTGCTTATTCTCACTCTCTCCTCAGCTCTGTTCTCACTCTCTCCTCTGCTTATTCTCACTCTCTCCTCAGCTCTGTTCTCACTCTCTCCTCTGCTTATTCTCACTCTCTCCTCAGCTCTGTTCTCACTCTCTCCTCTGCTTATTCTCACTCTCTCCTCAGCTCTGTTCTCACTCTCTCCTCTGCTTATTCTCACTCTCTCCTCAGCTCTGTTCTCATCTTTCCTCAGCTCTGTCCTCACTCTATCCTCCGCTTATTCTCACTCTCTACACAGCTCTGTCCCCACTGTATCCTTCCCTAATTCTCACTCTCTACTAAGCTCTGTCCCCATTGTATCCTTCGCTTATTCTCACTCTCTCCTCCGCTCATTCTCACTTTCTCCTCAGCTCTGTCCCCACTCTCTAATTCACTCATTCTCACTCTCTACTCAGCTCTGTCCTCACTCTCTCCTCCACTCATTCTCACTCTCTCCTCTGCTATGTCCTCTGCTTTGTTCACACTTTCTCCTTCGCTGTGTCCACACTCTCTCCTCTGCCCTCTCCTGAGGAGCGCCAATCAGTTAACCCTGCAGTCCCAATCACATAGTACAACCCACATAAATGCATGTAGTGTGATAATGCAGCTGAAACACTTTTACCCCCTCCCAGGTTGTATATGAATCAATTTGTTTTATTGTGAGAAAAACATTCCTTTATCCCCTGATGAACTCACTTAATCTAAATAATATAGTGTCATTCTGTAAAATAATGTCATTTTTGGTGTGGGAGCATTATTCTCTATCTGCAGATGAAATAACAGCTGTAGACCTCTGAAATGTAAATCAATATTCATGCTGTGGTTTTCTTTGGCTTAACCTAAATAGCTGAGTAATAGGAATTACATTTTCTGTGTCAGCTTCGATAGGAACATCGGTTAAGAGGTGTAGGGGCACTACAAAGGCTCCAGGTTTCTTTCTAGTAGGTTTGATATGTTTAAAAGGAACCTAAGGAAAGCTATTATCTGTATGGTTTAGATGATGTACAAAGTCATTTTGACTTTAGTAAAAGCCAGTCAAGAATTTCCCGACTCAAGACCCGACATCGACAAATTAGTGGACTTAGGGGATGTAGTGTAGCAGGATAGTCTTATGGTTAAGCTGCGGGGAAGTGATGGATGAGAGAAGGGAAGAGAGGGTTAGACTGAGGGGAGGAGGGGATGCATTGGAAAAGGGGAGACTTATGGTTAGGCTTCAGGTAGGGGATGGATGGGAGAAGGTGAGTCTTAGAGTTAGGCTGTGGGGAGGGGATGGAGCCTAGAAAGGGAGACATAGGGTTAGGCTGCGAGAAGGGGATGGATCGGAGAAGAGGAAGGTTAGGGTCAGGCTGTGGGGAAGGGAGGGTTAGGGTTAGGGTAATGGAAGGGGAGGGTTAGGGTGAAGATTAGACAGACTAGCTCAGTGATGGCTAACCTGTGACACTCCAGGTGTTGTAAAACTACAAGTCCCAGCATGCCTTAACTGCAAAAGCATAGCGGATACCTGACAAAGCATGATGGGAAGTGTAGTTTCACAACACCTGGAGTGTCACAGGTTAGCCATCACTGGACTAGCTTATCAACTTGCACAACCTACTGCTTAATAATTGTCAACCCCATTTACAATCAGTTTGCTGTCCGGTTTACCTTTCTGTGAAATGAGTAACACAACTTGAAAACTTTACTTTCCATACAAAAATGACTACTAACAATTCTGTGTGACTGGATCATACTGAGCACTTTCACTTTACATGCTGGCTGATCCATTGTGTGATATGTGCACTTGTCCTTATGTATCAATCCTTAATGTCCTATAGAGTGCAAGATTGCAGGCAGGGCCATCTTACCCACCCTGTCTGTTTGTTACCACCCAGTCTTATTATAATGATTGTTAAAATTCTAAATGTAATCTGCTGGCACTATACTGAAACCTGTTAATAAATAAATTAATAAATTAGGATAAAGGTTGGGGTTGGGAAAAAACAGTTGCTATCGTTGGGACATTGTCAGTGGTTGGTACTCCACCAAAAAAATGTTTAGAACTGCTGCTCTAGAGTTTCCCTTAATTCACCTCCTCTGCGACAGGTCACTGCCCTAAGACCTCAAATCAATCTTAAAAACTAAGCTAAACTTCATCAGCATCAGCCCATGCTTCCGAAATGTTATTGAATCAATATACTTTGACTGCCATAGAAAACCATTAACAAAACTGAACCAAAATATGAATCATCAATTCTATCAATATACATCCCAATTCAATCATTTCAAGTGATATTTTCTCCCTTATACATCAAGGGCCAGATCTAGAGCTACGACCACTAGTGTATTTACGCTAGCAGGAGTCATAAAAACGCTGTTTTGCATGTTCTGCGCATGTGCGCTGCAGATGTTACGACCCAAAACGCTGAAAGTACTTACGAGCCTACGATCAACAGCGTAACTACGGACGAAGGAGCAGACCAGACATACGACACCCGTAATTACGCTTTGGAGGCGGGGTGAGGCATTTAAATCGTACAGTATGGGCTTGCTTAGGCACGTAAGTACGTTCAGCCATTACGGCCAACAGCAGTTACGCTTGGAAAAGTTAAGGTAGGGTTTGGAAAGCATAAAACGGCAAAAATACGTACGACCGAGGGGAGTACATAGTAATTACAAAAGTGTAAATACGCCACGCGTTGAAACATAAAGGGAACGTAGGTCAAGATCCGGCCCCAAGACTCATAGCCCGCAAATGTGTTCCTTGTCATGGGTTCCTTGAAATGTGATGCGTTCTCATCAAACAAAATGATATTTCCGAAATACAGACAGCCAAAAGCCCATTTTCAGGATTTTGAAAATATCACTAATTAGAAAATGTTCCTTTTCATCATACTTACCCATTCATTATTTCCGAAACCCAGACCACCACTGCACCAGACAGGTTAGTGTATGTATAAGGGGACTCTTAGGGTTAGGCCATGGGGAGGGTAGTCTTAGGGTTAGGCTGCGGGGAAGGGAGACTTAGCGTTACGAGTTCCCGCTGCGAAGACTTGCATTGCGAATTAGGGACAGCCAAAACCTGTTTTTCACCCGTCCCTATTTCGATTGCGAGCCCTCTTAGAATAAATTTTTTTATGAATGGGTGAGCATGCGATTCGCATACTTACCCATTCACTTTCAGAAGTGCCGCCGCCGGGACTTAGGGTTGAGGCATAAGCAATCGATATTGATATTGCTTCAAAATAGAGCCGTTCGCTACGGGGACCCTAACTCTAAGTCTGAATGTGAGTGAGTGTGGGAGTCTTAGGGTTATGCTTCGGGGAAGGGAGACTTATGGTTAGGCTGCGAGGAAAGGAGTCTTAGGGTCAGGCTACGGAGAAGGGAGGGTTAAGGTAATGGAAGAGGAGGGATGTGGTTAGGGTAGTGGAAGGGTTAGGGTGAGGATTAGGATAAGGGTTAGGGTTAGATAAATACTTTCCACTCATCGCTGAAAATTCCTCCTAGGGATGATTGATTGCTTCTCCTCGGCAGGGCAGGAGCAATCGATTTCAGATCCTGTTGGAAACTGGATTGTAGAAAATGTCCCTTTCAGAAAAGGGTTGACCGAAGAACCACACCCCTTGAAAACACACATACAAATGTCCATCTTTTCTATGTATCTAGAGATGCAAGTAGAAATTTTTTGAAGTCTTGGTATGGCAATTTAGAAGGGGTAGTGTGAGAATGTAGACGGGGTTTTATGGGAATTCACTAAGGAATGTATGGGAAGTTTGAAGAGGTTTTATGGGAAGATAGTACAGATAGTAGGGAAATTTTGAAAAGGTGTTATTATACTTTAGAAAAGGTGTTATGGAAATTTAGAAGAGAGGGAATTTAGAGGGGTAGATTGGAAATTTAGAACATGTAGTATGGGTATGAAGAGGTAGTGTTATGAGAATTCAGAAGTGGTTTTATGGGAATGGAGAAGGGTATTATGGGAACATAAAAGGGGTGGCACAGGAATTTAGAAGGGGTAGTATGGGAAATTAGAAGGGTGGTAACCAAATTAAGAAGGGGTAGCATGGGAAATTAGAAGGGTGGTAACCAAATTAATAAGGAGTAATATCTGAAATTAGTAGAGGTGGTAACCAAAGTAAGAATGGATGGTATTGGAAATTAGAAGGGGTGGTAACCAAATTAAGAAGGAATAGTATGGGAAATTAGAAAGATTTGTATGTGAATTTGAAAGGAATATTATGGGAATTCGGAAGGGTTGATATGGGATTTTAAAAGGTGTGGTTTGTAAATTTAAAAAGGATAATAGGCCGGATTCACAGATCCATCAGTGAAAGGTTTGCAATTATACGCACGGATGTTGCAAGGTAACACCCATGACACTCCCGGACGGGTTGCTGGAGACTTACAAGTCCCTCGAGCACTCTAATCTTTTAGTTGGATTTTATGTGCTTATAATACTTACGTACGTGTCTTTCTCCGGACGGATTACAACCACGCCCCTCCGTACATATGTTCCCAAGTGCGATTTACAAGTCCGAGCCTAATGGACTTCCGTGCGTAAATTCAATGCAGGTGGTGTAAATTTAGTTACTACACATGCGCAGTTCATCCGATCCTAAAAATACGCACGGAACTCCCCGCAAACACACATCTCTGAATACGACCCAATATGTGTATTTAGCAGGGGTAAAATAATTATTCAATATGAAATGTATTTCAGTGGAAATAGATAGATTCTGAGCTTGCTGATTTGGCTTGAACCCTACATGAAGCCTTCAAAGACCTGGAAAGTCAGACAAAATGTGACATTCCTGCCCTCATATTATAGCACTTTTTTTTATCCTTTTTTATTTAGATAAGAGCCATTGAAGAATCATTGTTGTAATACACAGTGCTTGGGACATAAGAGCGTCTTCGGCTCACATAATCAAATTTGCTAAATTGCATATTTGTATCAGATGGCTTAAATCCCCCAGCATCCAGCATATTGGAATTGCTAGTGTAATACAGATGAGTAATATAAGTATCTCTCCTAGGTATACATGATACAAAGCACGTGTAGCTGTGTGGATCCCAGCACACAAATCTGCAGCTGTGTTTTCATTGGCTTCAACTCTGCTGAATTCCAAAACTCCACATACAATCCTCATTGTATTTGTGTGAAGACTAAAATGCGATTAAAATCTCACATCATAAATAAAGGAAACACTGTACTGACAAGCAAGCAGCGCACCCTGCAAATGACAGCAAAGGGATGGGAATTGCGAGTTTAGTTTGTGTCCTGTAATTTCATGGTTAATTTAACAATTTTGGTCAAATGAAAGAAAATTAAGGAAAAATGGTCCGGATCCGGAACTAATAATGGGGTAGATCCAGAACTACGTTTGCCGTACGTTTATTCGCGTAGCGTATTTTCGTGTGCGTATATTCTATACACTCCCCTAGTAACACCCCTTGAACGTACGTATTTTGTCAAAATACGCTTTCCAAACCCTACCTTAACTTTTGACAACGTAACCGCAGTGATCCGCACACGTACGTATGGGCAACACGTATTTACGCAGCTAAGCACGCCCATACTGTACACTTTAAATACAAGCCCCCGCCTACTTAATGTATTTCAGACGTATTTTGGACGCACGTAAAATTGGCACGCCCACACGTAAGTATCTATGGTGCGCATGTGCAGTACTTAGCAAAAGGCGATTTTACGTCTCCGCCAGGAGAAGCGTTGTTCTGGATCTGGGCCAATGTCACAGGACTTACACATGTAATTTACATAGTAACATCAGGGCATGCGCGCACACAAGCGTGCCTTCTAACCTATGGAACTCTGTCGTTCAGGTGGGGATAGGCATTCAAAGCAAGGGTCGGGGGCAGGGACCACCAGTTGCACGTTGATCAGCATACGGATGGTTAAGGTAGGATTCTGGACAGGAGGAGTGGACAGGAGGAGTGCACGGGCATGCACTCTCCTCCTCCTTGCGTAATTTCAGACCCCCTCACGAATGTAAAGTGTGCAGGAATCTGGATCCGACCCAATGTCATTATGTATTCAAAGCATTTAATGGAACCTCCAACGTACCTCTAAAATGTCCTCAGTATTCATGGAAAAACCTCATGATCCGGACTCACAGTTACGTAGTTTTCGTGTTACGTATGTTTATTTTAAGAATTGAGCTATTACGCATGTGTAGTAGCTTATTTACGCTATCTACGTACCATTTCTGTAGGTAGATTGCATAAGCACTGTCTTTAAACCGCGCTTACGCAATTTACGTACAAAAATGGTACATAGATAGCGCAAATAAGCTACTACACATGCTTAACAGCTCAATTCTTAAAACAATGTACGTAAGACGAAAACTACATAACTGTGAATCCGGACCCATGTTTCCAGTTATTAAATAGGGGACACCGGACGCATGGAAATCTGTCTGTCCGCACGGAAAAGGGGAGTGAATTCCAGACCCTCCAACATGACCCATTCCATTAGGTACAATATACTCTGCTCCTGAGCTTCCAACTGTCACTCACCTGGTGAAATGACTAAACCAATATTTAAAAAAAACTATCTGTCTCTTCAACAAAGGTGGTTACCATAGAAACTGACAGTTGGAAACTGAGAAGCAGAGTATATTGTACCTAATGGAATGGGTCAAGTTGGAGGGTATGGAACTCCCCTCTCTCGTGCGGACAGTAGCTCAGTTATGTCAATCATGCGGCTCAGCGGCCCGAATGACCACTGATTCGTATGGAAATGTTAATTCCGGAACTAAGTTCTGCACGCCTGGATATTTGTATGTAACATCTGGTGTGCGCTGCCAGGAAATCAGCCAATTCAGCTCTTAACTTTGAATTCAGCCCAATGGGGTAGATCCAGAACTCCGCTTGGAATCTGTTTACTAGCGTACCTTCTATACACTCCCCCAGGCACTCCCCCTGCATGCACCTTCTATACACTCCCCCTGCATGTACCTTCTATACACTCCCCCTGCATGTACATACCTTCTA
>WWET01003916.1:29720-47063 GCA_011038615.1 Limnodynastes dumerilii | reverse complement strand
CATTATTATTATTTTTTTTATCAATAATATTATTTTTATATTTAGAACTTCAGATACAATTTTTAAGATAAAATTGTTGTTATTCTGATGTTATATTTTAATACTGGGGAGATATGGCCCCCATGAAAATCAATGACAGATATAGAGACAGAGACATTGGACATAAATAAATGTAATGTGATCTTGTGGAAAACAGCGAATAACATTTAATTCTATTAAACAGGCTGAATTCCTTGTCTCATCTGTTATCGTCCTGTTAAATGGATTTAAATTTTTTCCTTCCAAATAGAATATTTACACATTACATACATTTTTTTTCCAGCCTTATTCACAAGTGTTATCTCTCATTATTTCAAGGTACGTCTCTATCCACAGGATTCGCTTCACATTCAGCATACGGAATATTTGGCGCAGCGAAGCACACACTGAGTCTGTTACTTACTGGTTATTGCAGTGATCTTACTGTGTCCCGTATGGCGTTGTATTAACGAATGGCATGCAAGAACCTTCTGTTTAAACATCTGCGACAGGAAAATTTTAGGCAGTTTTCCAAATAGTTTTAGTGCTTTGGACCAAATTTTCATTAGTACTATAAAAACTGGTAAGCAGCATTGTTGTATATGATTTTTTAATAAACTGGGATAGGCTTTTGTTAGAGAAGTGTTGAAGATAGCCCCCGTGGGAACACTTTCTATTAAAAAGGTATAAAGAGCATATGATAGTTCATGCAACAGCATTGCTGGGCTTTGTTTGATGTGAGCTGCTTGCTCTTTCACTGTTTCATATGGCAGCGATTGTGTCTTTCCCCAGCAATTCCTGTGCATAATATTTTCAATTTCAAGCTGTAAAAAAAGATACTGATGTTTATCCAAACGAGGGATAAGCGTGGTACTCAATATACAATCACCGTTTTATCATTTATTATACATTTATATTGTGTATATTGACGCGATGTGCTGTAACACCGACAAAATGATAAAGTAATGTTTCCAACTGATACTAGGATCGGTGTGTCTGCATAAAAGAAGTGACCAACACTGTACTAATCCAATAATGAGCATGGAAGGGTCAGAAGATCTGCCCCAGGACTGGCCAGTGTGAGCATGCTGGATGATTTGTCTACATCTATGTACACGGGTTGTTTGAGAAATAAAGTTATTTGTGATCTTCTCTTAACCATATCTGAACCTTTAAATGTGGCAATAAACCAAAATGTTAAGTACAAAATCTCCAGTGCAGGTTTCTAACCCCAAATAGGTCTTAAATCATGTGCTTTGTACCCTTTCCGCACCCGTCCGAGCGACCGGTCAGGAACAGGTACCATGGCAAATGGCCCTATTTTGGCAAGATACCTGTTCCCAAAATCGAATACTGCTTTCTTCTGCGCTTTCCCCGATGGGCTGTGGCGGTTAGGGTCAGATGGAGAGAGATTAGTTAAAAGAAAGGAAGGTTATGGTTAGGCTGAGTGGAGGGATAAGATCAGGCTACTTAAAGGTAAAGGTTAAGGTTAGGCTGAGGAGAGGGGAAGGTTAAGATAAGGGTAAGGGATAGTGGAAAATACTATTGGACCATTCAAATGGATCCTCGCTGTCTGTGAGGAAATTTACAAAATGCAACTGTTTTTGCCACTTCCTTCCCGGAAACAGATTTTGGAAACCGAACGGTGAACCACACTCTCCTTATATGTTTGGAGGTGTAAGCTGCCCCCTACCCTTTATATCTCGAATGTTGTATGTTCTAAATCCAGAGTCAGAAACCAATAACTGGTTACTGGCCCCAACATGTTAGCCAATGAGATACCTGAGATGATCAGATATTTATCTCTTTGCTGCTGAACATGTGGTGGCTTCATAAGAGATGTCATTGTAATGATCCAGACCATGGCAGTAATTAAGGGCCAGATCCAGGCTCCTAATTTAGATGTCTCCAAGAAATAGGTTAAGAGAAGTCTGTAAACACTGGGCTTCACTAACCAGACATCCAAGCATATGTCTTGTCCAAATGAAAACCACTGTGACTTTATACTTTAGACTTAATAACACCAGACTTATGTAAGTCCCCTTGCAAGTAACATCTGCACATGCTCACAGCAGATGTCACACGTTGGATCTCATCGGGGGCAGGATTAGGCCTGCAGAAAAGCTGCAAGGAGTTCTTAAAAGCTTAAGTTTGCTCACGGAGGTGCACACCAGTGGGGAGGGACAGGGGGGTCACTCCCCTCTTCAGTGCAGTCCTCCGTACGTACGTAAAACGCACAGAAGTCTGTATACAGCCATGGGCCTTAGGTGCCCTTAGGTCAGCAACATTGCTGTCTTTATTGCTTGCGTTCGTTCACTATGTATACTAAAATAACTTCAAAAACCATCATTTAAAGAAAAAATGTATATAATTTAAATTTTTTGCTATTTTTCTATATGGCTATCACTAAACATGTATTTAGCTGATATTAGAGAGCACTGTTTCTGCCAGCGCTGATTACAAAGATCTGCAGAAGATCTCAAGCCTTTATGGAGATAATATTTTGACATGAGGACTGTTTCTTCTCTTATCTCCTATGCTCTCTGCATTTTGTATTCCTCATCTGTGAAGATACTGCATAACACCCACCACTCTCCTACTCCTCTATCTGTATCCTCCTCCATTTACCCTAAAAACACATAGATTTTTATGGATGTTGCCCCTCCCCCTTCCTCCTCCATTTACTTTTAGAATTGAATAAGGAACACAGTGACTCCTTCAAGAGCAGATCTTACAACAGCTATACTCACAGATTCATGAGATGGATAAGTGGACAAGTCAAATAAATAACATGAATGGGATCTGGAAAGAAACAAGATAATTATTCTTTCTGGAACCTGCTGCTGGTAACTGGTGAGAAGAATGAGCAATAAATCAGGAGAGGCAGAAGCCGCGTTGATGTACTTTAGGCGCTCAACGGTTTCCAGACTGTAATTCTGTGCGAGAATGCAACTTAGCTGCATGTGAAGTGCTGGAATTGAACTCTCTCTCGTTCATTTGCTGGTAACATAGTTGTGTTCAGTGCTTCCTACAGGATTAAGGACTGGTAATGAGATAGAAGTGTTATTGCAACTCATTTATTCATCAGACCTACATGTTTCAAGCTCTGTTTCCATGTCAAATCATATGTACCAGCAATGTTTACAGCTACTGTCTGCCTCCTGACAGTGGATCCATCACATAAACACACTTTAGAGGATGACAAATGATTACATTCACCAGTCAGTCTCCCAGCTATTTAGACAGTCCCAATTTCAGAACTCTGTCCCACCTTATGGTTCAGCTGTCTTCCAGAATGTTAGAAAGGAAGTCTTGTTATATTGTCCTGGCCCTGGAGAGAGACCTCTGATACCCCCCATAGATCACCCTCAGCAGGTATCAGCGGCGGTATGCTCTGCTGGAATGCTGTACCAGATTGCACATCAGCCAATGGGCCCATTGAAAATCATATCTACAGACCCGCAGGTGACATCACATATAGGTGGGGCGCTGCAGACCTGCAGTTATGATTCCCATGCGTAGCTATTGCTACACGGTGATGACCATCTAACCATCTGGTCGGAGTCACGGGATCTCATATTATCTATCTATCTATCTATCTATCTATCTATCTATCTATCTATCTATCTATCTATCTCATATCTATCTATCTATCTATCTATCTATCTATCTATCTATCTATCTATCTCATATCTATCTATCTATCTATCTATCTATCTATCTATCTATCTATCTATCTCATATCTATCTATCTATCTATCTATCTATCTATCTATCTATCTATCTATCTCATATCTATCTATCTATCTATCTATCTATCTATCTATCTATCTATCTATCTCATATCTATCTATCTATCTATCTATCTATCTATCTATCTATCTATCTATCTCATATCTATCTATCTATCTATCTATCTATCTATCTATCTATCTATCTATCTCATATCTATCTATCTATCTATCTATCTATCTATCTATCTATCTATCTATCTCATATCTATCTATCTATCTATCTATCTATCTATCTATCTATCTATCTATCTCATATCTATCTATCTATCTATCTATCTATCTATCTATCTATCTATCTATCTCATATCTATCTATCTATCTATCTATCTATCTATCTATCTATCTATCTATCTCATATCTATCTATCTATCTATCTATCTATCTATCTATCTATCTATCTATCTCATATCTATCTATCTATCTATCTATCTATCTATCTATCTATCTATCTATCTCATATCTATCTATCTATCTATCTATCTATCTACTAAATAAATGAAATCCTCAGTGCCCAGATACCTAGCATCGTCCCTGGAAGAACCCCTGAGTAATAATCTGCAGGTAAGCTGTACCAGTTGCTGGAGAGCACAATGAAACCGGACAACAACTGAACACTAAATGATGTATGAAAGGTTATCAGCACATTGTACATACATTGCACAGGGCTGTACATGCTCGTGGGAGAAACCATGACACTCTCTATGACTCATTTGGCAATATCCTCCCCTGTGAAGTGCAATAGAGGACACAGAATCAGAGTGTGAGAATTTGGGTGAAAAAAATTCACATGAAATTAACAAATTGTTCAAAGGAAATGCTGAATTTTACTCTTGAGAACGCTATTTCCGTGATGTGTTTATTTGCACTGCAGAAGAAGTGCCTGGAAGGGTTATGGTCATTAAGAAATATGCTGAAGGTTTAAACAAGGCGTTCTATAGGGACGTGTCCATCTACAGGACGGAATCAGATCACACTCCTGTCATTTACACATAGGAGAACAGTCAGCATCCAAGAGAAATGCTTCCAGTTTGTGTAATGAAGACACTGGGTAAAAAGTAATGTGTCCTGTACATGTGAGCTCCAAGAAGAGCTCAAACTGAACGACAACTACTAACATAGCAATAATAATACCAATAAGAGCTTCACCAAGGCTGTGCAGAAGGTAAAATAGTATTAATGGGCTCTATTTATGAAGATCATTTTCATGCGATAGTGCCAGTTTTGAAGTGAAAATTGCCACTATCACATAAAAATAATGTTTTTCATATTTACAAAGCATGCATCTGCATTGAAAACTTCAGTTTCCATGGTGAAGCATGTAAATATTGCATCCCCTGTCCGGCCCGTTCTTCACAGATTTGGACGTCGGTTTGTGATATAAATAAAATTTCAAAGCAAAGTTTTACACTTACGTCATAAAAAATGGGTAAGCATTCCAGTGATGTCCCCATATAACCCTCTTCTCCTCACCCTAATAGCTGTTTTTAGGGGGGGGGTATGTATGGGGAGACGGCTGACTGGAGACAGCTCATATATAAATACAAAGTAAAAATCACATGTAAAGTAAAAAAAGTATTTTTGAATTTTTTAATAAAAGTCCCCTAAAGGAGTCACTGCGTATGCACAGGACTTCATTCACACCAGTTCCATATGCCTGATGATCCGTCCAACAGGGTGGGGACTAAAATCTGTTAGATGGGTGGGGGGAGGGGACATGGAAGTGATAAATTATACAGTAAGGGCTGGGTTTTAGTGTTCGGCTGCTGGTCTTCACGGGACACTTAAGGTAGGGTTATGGCAGCGTAAGTTCTGCCATAACCGTACGAGAGAGGGGAGTGACGGACAGGACCGCCTTCAGAATGTGTGGTGCCCCGCCCCTATGTGATGTCATCAGTGTTGTCACGTGGGCCTGTGTTACCATCTGGCCAGAGCACAGGCAAATTCTCCCCCGTGCATTGTCCCTGCAATGATGGCGAGCCCTCCTGATGGCAGCCCTGGCGATGGAGGCGTTCACTCCCCTCTTCTGTGTGCATATGGAAAACACATAGAGGTCTAAATCTGACCCCTATATGATTTGTAACTGTTCTGTGACCTGTGACATTCATTCTTTTCTCCCAGCTGTCACATGACATGCTGTGGTCTGTAATCCAATGATAGCCTTACTGGATTGCCCACCAGAGAGGTATTGATAAATTCAAAATGTAAGTGATAAGTTTGCCCTATCCCTGTGTTAGCCAAGGTTAAACACATGTTACAATAAAAACATATTTTTGAAGTTTACTAGTATAACAGTTAATACTGATATAAAGTATTTTTGTTTTTTTGTTTAACAGAGATGTATGGCTGAATACACAAAAGTGCAAAACAGCTGTAACTATTATAAATGAAAAAGAGATAAACCTTTTATAACAAAGGCAATTCAAGTCCTTATTGAATCAGCAACGTTTCCCTGCACTTCATGACACTCACTGCAAATTCATATAGAAGATCTTGAACATTTGTTCCCGGAAGGATTCAAAAACTGATAGCTGCTTTAAATAACAAAATAACACTTGACAGAAAAAAGATCTGTAGAAGGTTAAAGCAATATAAATTCAAATATTTAATAACTGTATTATGTCTCTGTACAGAATATGAAATCTGGACGAGAAAAACTGCATCCTTTGTTCTCCACGCAATTTAGCATTTTAACACATTTTGGGGAACTAGAAAACAATATGTATGCGTAGGTATTTTTATTCTTCTGAATAATTTACGCCTTTAAAAAGGAAATATAAGACACCTAGGTGACCTGAATATATGGCTAGGGGTTTAAATTAAAACTCTATTAATAAGTGAGAACTTAATATGCTTTATCCGGCTATATTTTTTCTGGGGCATTTGAGTTATTTTCGTTTCTTAAATTCAGAAATGTATTATGCTTTCTGCCTTGAGATATGATATTATATTCATGAGAATTTAGAATAGGAAAAGGTCTCTTGAGCTACTTTAAGTTTGAAAACCAGGACATCTGAAGCCTGTGGGTGCTAGCAGCCAGCTATCTAATGACCTGCTGCTCTGCAATCCACGCCAGAGAGCTGGGAAAGGCTACCGTCTGGGCCCTGGCATGTATAGTTACCATCCCCGATGTAGGAGAAGCTCCATACCACAACAACTCCACCTATTGTGGTTATATGACCATTGTTTTGCTGCACAGCCATAGACCTCTTATAGTGTAAGGCGCAGTGGAGAATTGTCCACTGAGGGTAAAACTTACGGGGGACCCAAGTGAATTGCCTGGGCCACCCCTTTTGTCTTCCAAACCTGAACACATTAAATCAATAAAGTTCATATTTGTTATAATAAAAGGCCTGATGATCAGATCCCCACTAAATCCAGCCTTCTGTGTGAGTGCATGGTAGCTTGCGCAGAGTTCCAAACTGAGGTTCCTACCTAAAGAGGTCCAATAAGTCCTTACTTAAAAATGGGACCAATCAGAGGTCAGCTAGTATAAGGGGCTGATCCTGAACAACGCATTTCTGCTGATCTGTGCATGCGCCGGGCAGATGTTGCCCGGCGTTGTTAGGGAAATCCGTACCTGAAGTTAGGGTAGCTTTTAGCCGGCGTAACAGTGTGTAATTTCGCCAGCCACAGGGGGAGTGCATACCGATATGCTGTGCGTTAGTATGTACAGTGCATCGGCGGAAGGACCTTTGTGATAACTATCTTCTGCACGTGTGTCAGGATCTCCATTGGCGATCAAAGGACAAATAAGATTTGTAAATATTATATTTCATAATTGCCGAATTCTTGTTTCTCCAATCCAGTAAATGGCAGCATGGAGGCGGTCATGAGAGCGTGATTTATGCAAATATTGCCTGAAGACCCACCCCCTGCCTAATCAAACATTTCCTAAAGCCCTGCCCAACCTTAGTAACGCTTGTAGAATGAAGCAGGGATTTACTCTAAATCACTTGCCTCAAGCCCAGATCCGGGAGATTTGCCGACTCTTCCAGCAGTCCAGGAGCAATTCCTGAAATTTCGAATTCTCCTGAAAATTAGGGAAGAGTCGACAACTATGTTATAGCTCCTGTACAGAGGTGGAACTACCGAGTTGTGGTCCCAAGTGTAAAAAGTATGGTTTGGTCCTGATGATATCCCAGGTAACTCGATGGGAAACACCACTGCACCTGTTGCACTCAATGGTAGTTACGCCCCTGCTCCTGTAAAATTATCATGTTGGGTGCAATTGGATGATGTGTTTTACTGTTTTCAGTTCTAGAAGCCATATATCCAGAAGGGCATAAATAAATTAAAGACTGTGCAAAGAAGAGCAACTAAGATGGTCCATGGCCCGAGTCACATAATATATGAAGAAAGACTAGAGGAACTAAACATGTATAGCTTGGAGCAGAGAAGGGCCAGAGGGATATGATAGCAGCTTTCACATATATCATGGAATGTAACCAGATAGAGGAGGGTGGCATTTTTCAAAGGAAGAGGTGTAATAGAACATTAGGGCATGAATATAAAATGGAGACTGGTAGTTATAGAGCCATTGGACTTGATCCAGACTTAAGATCATTTTACTTACGCAAGTGTGCCTAGGTTACGCACTACTAAGGATAACGCACTCTCCCTGTCCCCTATCACATACGGAACTTAGCTGACTTACGTGTTCAGAACCCTGCCGTAACTTTTCCTTTCGTATCTCTGGTCATCTCTGGCTGTGGGCAGTGCATTCCCACAGCCAGATTTACGCATGCCACATGCATAAATTGGCTGTCGTTATTAAGTCTGGATCAGGCACAATGGGCTAGTAACAGACTAGTAACTACGGCAGGCGTAAGCATAAGATCAGCTGAAAAGCCGATCTACGCACGCGCCGGGCAGATATTGCCTGGCATAACTACCGAAACGCCTGAACGTGGTTCGGGTGACCGTAGTTACAGCGTAGTAACAGCGGAGGTGCCGTCCCTCGCCGTTACTACGCAATGTTTAGTGTAGAGAGGCGAGGGGAGGCAGGGTAATTAGGCTGGGAGGGTGGCATTTGCTTAACTACGCCACCGTCCCAGCCTTGTTACCCTTGCTTGCGCCGGCTGAAGTTAGGGAAGCCTTCAGCCGGCGTAAGCGAGGGTAAATACGATGGGGCAGGGGGAGTGTCAGGGGGAGTCCCATGATGTTACGCTGAGCATTAGTACATCGTAGGTCTGGATCTGACCCAATGTGTGGAAAAGTGAACGCAGTTCAACAATCTAAACATGCTTGGAATAAATATAAGAATAGTCGAAATTTTAAACTAAATTAAGGGTCAAATAGGGTTCAGGATCAGTATAGTTTTGAAAAAAAACAACAACTGGGCAGACTAAATGGGCTGCGTGGCTCTTATCTGCCGTCACTTTGTATGTCATGTATGTTAATGACTGATGATCCTGCATGACACTGTATTTATGAATATGGTTAGGACTCCAAACTTCTGCAGCATTTAGTGGTCTGCCTCATGATCTAATATACTCTTTAATCTCTAGGGCAATATTAAAAAAGCGGCATACTAAAATGTAATATTGTGCCTTTAAATGTTATTCTTATTAGTGTCATCATGTTTTAAAGCTATTTTCCAAACTGCCTACTGCTGACACTGAAATTGGATACTGTAAAATGAATACAAATTCATAAGAAAATATCTCAGGGGTGTCTTTAAGGCCAGTAATGTGAAATACAGAGACAATTAAGCATCCTTAATTTCCACCTCTGTTATTCTTACTCATTGTTTCCATTATAATTTAGCTTTCGAGCTTTGTAAGACATGATACTCGGCCCAGGTTTTATTAGCTGAACATGTGTGGCATTTAAGGTTCTGCTATTGTGAAAGGGTCACTTTTATAGAGCATGCATAAGGTTTTGGCTTCTTGTATCAGTAATATTATGGACGGTCAAGGAGGCGCCTGTTATAAAAATATACATAGGGAGAAGCAGTGGGCTGTTTTTTCTCAGAGCGAATGTAATGCATTCCTTCTGTTTAGGATCACTTTCCACGCTTGCATTCTTCGTGAACAAGTTATAAAAGAAATCTGATGCAGGCCAATTATTTTTACTTTCAAAGCCATTAATCAAGATCGACCAAGAATGAAAACAGCCAAGTAACATTTCATATGTGGCTAAGAGTGAGATTAAAATAAAACCAGATGGGGATGGACAGAGACACTAAGCATTTTTACAATTGCGTAATAAATGTATTTTACAAATCGCAGGGCTCTTATTTTCGTACAGTAAATCAAACCAGGTCACAGCATATAAGTGGTCTCATTGCAAAAGATGTAAAAAAAAATAGAACAGGCCTTGTTCTTGCTGAGTAATGCTTCAGTGAAGACCAGCAGTGTGGCCTGACAGCCTACAGCGTATTACCTGGATTTACATCATTTGTACGGTCGCTCTAGGGCTGGCAGCGATAACTTCCTCGCTCAGGGGTCCTCTCAATTGTTAAAGAAATGGGGCCAGATTTACTAAGCTGCGGGTTAGTAAATAGCAACCAATCTCGCTTTCTTTTTACATAATAGAGAATGTCAGCTAAAATCTGATTGGTTGCTATGGGCAACATCTCCACTTTTCCAAACCCACAGCTTAGTAAATATGACCCATTGTTTCACAATTTTTTTTTTGTTTAGTGGTCTGCCTCATAATAATAATAATCTTCCTTTTTTTTTGATAAACAGTGCAGGATTTTCCATTATACATGTACCTAGGCATGCCATGCACAGGGGGGTGGTCACCCCGCCAACACTGATATGGAATCCATATTTTTTCTTATTTTCAGACCTTTCTAATTATTATTCTTATTATGAATAATCCTGATATTACAGTTTTTTTGTGCAATAATACTAGTTAATTAAACACATGTACAAGCTAATTGTGGACTAACAAACTCATGCACAGCACGGTTTCATGTACCAGCTAATATGAGAATTTGGATTGGATAGAATACTGAGATGATGTATCACTTTTTCCCTATTTCCAGATTTTCCCTTTATATGTGCAACTGCTACTCTACAAATACATGTCCAATTTACATACAGTATGTGAGAGCAAGTTACTAGTACTTTATCTAATGCACAGAAGGTTTTATGAACCAACCAATAAGGGATTCTGGAGTTGATAGATTTTTGATTTGTTATGGTATACTTTCCTCTTTTTTCCAGATTTTTTCCAACGCATGTGCAATTGCTAGTTTTTTTAATTTATATGTACTCATCAAATATATGTGAAAGCAAGTTATTAGTAATTACAATTTATGCACAATATGGTAATCTAGAATCGTTTGTCAATAGTAATATATGTCCATATATATTTTTCCGCTGACTCACACCCTATTTTAATCAATTCTAATAAAAGCTATATTTTAATTGCTCTTGAAGTGTGCTCCAATAAATGTGGCCCTTTCCTTGTTTATTGTGATAGCAATCTCTTTAGCTGTCACAGTAGACTTTTTTCTTCTACGTTTACTTTTGCCACATGGTAGCACCTTTTTGCAATATGGTAGGGTGATTCCTATAATATTTTCAATCTTGTTTGTACTATATTATCTTCTAGTCTGTGCGGTACACACTTCCCTTTTGTCTGTATAATAACCTTTGTTACATCTGTGTTCTGACAAGGATCAAGTGCCACTTTCCTTGGCCACATCCATACTGTACATTGACTCCGATTCTCCCCCCCTTCCTCAACACGCCACACAGAGCACAAGTCCTGAACGCCAGGGTTGTGCTATGATCTGATTGGGACGTCCCAGCGTGGTTCTTCAGTTCTGAGAAACGTGATTTGCTACTGCCAGACTGACTGATTGGTCTTGGACTGTTAATCTTTCATATTACAATTGCACATTCTGCTATTTCTGAAGGTATGAAAATATTGCAGATGGTCAGTAACATCTGTTGGGTGTGGGACCCCACTAAAAATGGCCCTATTTCAATAGGACCATTCTCTCCCAGGCTGGGATACTAATTGCTTATGCCTCGAGGAGGCATAGCAATCGATCCCCAGAGAACCAAACACGGTTCTCTGAAAGGTAAGACTAAAAACTACCCCAACCCTTCTCCTAATTCTAACCCTAACCCTCCCCTTCCATTAACCTAACCCTCCCTTTCCCGCAGCCTGACCTTAACCCTTCCTTCTCTCTAGTCTGACCCTAATACTCCCTTCTCTATAGCACTAAACCTAACCCTCCATTCCTAAGCTCCTAACCCTCCCCCCCCAACAGTAAAAGTCTCTGGAGAGGTTACTCACCTCTCCGGAGCGGTCAGCGGCAGGTCGGCAGGTCCTGTGAAAATGAATGGGCAAGTATGCCGATCGGCACACTCATCCATTCATAAAAATAAATTCCTAATTGAAATAGAGGCAGCCGAAAAGTAACTTTCGGCTGTCTCTATTTCTGAAGGCAGCCCATCATAGCAAGGACTGAACAACGTAAATAAAAAATACAAATAAAAACACAAGGCAAAAAAATCGATTTCCTTCTCGTAAACACAAAAAACAAAGAGAATTGTATACGGGAAGCTTGGCTTTGTGGCTTTAATGCACAAGGAGTCTGCATTTAATCAAGCACGGACAACAATAGCCAGATACAGTCTGGTAAACATGTGTAGGATATGAAAAGTGAAAACATTCATTTATCTGACTATGTGCTGATGAAACACAGTACATGTCTGTATTCCAACACTTCATCTCTGATAGAGGAATCCAAATGACATGCGTTAAGAGCACAACTAGAGTGTAATGTGTCCAGGGACATCAAAACTGTTTCAGGGACACAAAAATGACTCACTGAGTGTATAAATATCAGTTCAGTATCAATACAGACCACTCTCCGAAGATATGTTGTCATCTACCTCTCTCTGCTGTTCATGGGGAAGCTGAAGGAGATATGTTGCCATATGTTTCTTATGTAATCAGCTTTCAGATATGATTTGTGCTCCTTGGCCAAGTTCTGTTTGGATAACATTTATGCAATAGCTATGTGCTGTGCAATCAATCATTCATTCATACATGCAAGTTCTATTGGATGTGTGCGGCATGTAACTAGGTTCTGTGCATAACCCATTGAGTGCCAGCGGAATTATTTTATTCCCCTGGCATTACCTTTGGTTCTCTGTACATGTTAAATGCTATCTCTCCAATAATCTGGTTATGACATATGTTTGTGTTTTCTACCACACCACCAGAGGAGTAAACAAAGTTACCTGCCTTAAGTCCTTCTTTAGAACGGGCCGGCCCTTCAAATCCGCATTCTTAAACCCTGCCAGATAGACGGGGGAAGACATGGTAATGAAGGTCCGAGGGAGTAGAGCAGCAGTTCTAATGCAGATACATGCAGAGAAGTTAAGGTTGGGTTCTAGAGGAGGGAGTGTGTCTTGTACCACCCAATGGGTGTGTTTAAGGAAGTGGGTTTGTCTTGCACTGCCCAGAGAGCGGGTCTAGTGCCTTCCCCTTTTATTAATTAAGCCTTCATATGTCTGACCAGTTATTTTATGTCCAGCCTCCATATATCTTCCTATTATTATATGTCCACCTTCCATATGTCTGCCGCTTTTATTACATGTCCAGCCTCCATATGTCTGCCCCTTATTATATGTTGAGCCTCCATATGTCTCTCCCTTATTATATGTCCAGCCTCCATATGTTTGCCCCTTATTATATGTCCAGCCTCCATGTCTGTCTCATTATATGTGCAGCCTTTATATCTACCTCTTTATTATTTGTCCAGTCTCCATGTCTGCCCCTTATTATTTGTTCAGCCTCCATATGTTTGCCCTTTATTATATGTCCAGCCTCCATGTCTGCCCCTTTATTATTACTCCAGCCTCCATGTCTGTCTCATTATATGTCCAGCCTCTATATCTACCCCTTTATTATTTGTCCAGTCTCCATGTCTGCCCCTTATTATATGTCCAGCCTCCATATCTACCCCTTTATTATTTGTCCAGCCTCCATGTCTTCCCCTTATTATATGTCCAGCCTCCATATATCTGTTTCACACATGTTGCACTACATACATTGGGCTGGAACCAGAACAACGTCCGTCGCCCATAATACGTCCGTCAGATGCCGAAAATAGCTACTGCGCATGCGTAGCAACTAATTTTCGTAATCTATGTATCGCATTTTCGGCATCTGACAGAACTATTATGGACGACAGACGTTGTTCTGGATCCAGCTCATTGGCCCAGTTCAAGACTTCGTAACAATAGTGGATTTATGTACGTCACGTACGGATATGCCCAAAAATCCACATTGAACGCAGAAGTGGGCGACTGCATTTGATGTGGAATTCAGGTCAGACCCACACACCATGTGTATGAGAGCCTTACTCTGTATGTCTGTACTGTATTTTGTTGTATTTTGTACAACGCTGTGTACACCATGTGGTGCCTTATAAATAAACAATAATAATAATGATGAGATACGTATGGTGAGTGGGCATTGATATTTAAATTGTACAGTAAGGGCTTGACAAAGATGTCAGATGAAACACAACAGAGCGTAGGGAACTCAGTTATATTGGCATGCCTTATCCACACAAGGATAGCAGAGATAGGCATGCAGATGAGAGTGAGTGGACAGCTGTAGGAATTTTCACACAGATCTGCATTTGTACAAATAAGTTAGCACTGGAATGACCTCCCTTCTTCAGTCAGACTCTCCCCCACATTGCAGGTCTTCAAGCGCTCACTCAAAACACACCTGTTCAGGCTAGCCTGCCCCTCCTCCACTTAACATCCTCACTGCATCCTACATCTATCACTTCTTCTCCTTCCTTCCCCCTCTCCTCCGCTCACACCTGCAGTCTTCTTCCTTCCCCCTCATGTCTTCTGTAAGTTCATTCCTCCCACTTAGCTCATGTGAGCAGGGTCCTCCATCCTATTGTTGTTCGGTCCCTTACCACTCCCCCCTCACTTTATACTCTCTTGTCCCCCTCTGCTACCCTTTTACCTCTCCCCACCTGGTGGCTTCCTCTCAACCTCTCCCTGTGCTCTATCCCCTCGTCCCTGATTTGCCAAGCTTGACACCTCACATTTTGCCTTGCTGTCTGTGCTTGATTCACTTTATTGTATTTTTGTGATGTTTTTATATTTATATTGTATTTTATTATGTACAATGCTGTCCATCCCTGTACTGTATGTCTGTACTGTATATTATTATGTACTATGCTATCCATCCCTGCCTTGTACGTCTGTACTGTATATGATTATGTACTATGCTGTCCATCCCTGCCCTGTATGTCTGTACTGTATTTTGTTGTTGAATTTTGTACGATGCTGCGGATACCATATGGAGCCTTATAAATAAACAATGATAATAATAATAATGAACAAGAGAGATCATTTCCCTTTCACGTGCAGACTTTAAGACCTTTGTCCATGAAGGTCTAGATTAGCGTCCTATGATACAAAAAATCTACTATTGTACCAATAAGGACATAAGACCACATCCAATGGAGTTTGAAAATAAAAGGAAAACAGGTGAAAAGTTACAAATGAGTAATAAGTCCGTAGGAATTCTCAAAGGACCCCAGGATGAATAGGTTCAATCCCAATTAGTACATGCAGAAAAAGAAAAACGTGTCATATTAACCAGATAAAAACAGCAAGTATATTATACTAAAATGTATTGTTTACTGGAATAGATGTTAAAAACATAAATAAATGACACAATAAAAAAACATGAAATAAATGTGTGAGCTGAAGGAGAAACTTTCCGCTACCAAGTGGGGGGAGCAGAGTCCAGGAAGGTGCTGCAAATTCGGATGTCCAGTCAGCAAGATGGAAAATGGTCTACGGAGGAGAAGTCAATCTCAGCCTCACACAAAAACTGTATCCTTAACGCATTTCGAGAAGCGCCCCACAAACTAAGTTTTAGTATTATATGCTTGCTGTTTTCATCTGGTTAATTGACACGTTTTTCTTTTTCTGCATGTACTAATTGGGATTGCACCTATTCATCCTGGGGTCCTTTGAGAATTCCTACGGACTTATTACTCATTTGTAACTTTTCACCTGTTTTCTTTTTATTTTCAAACTCCACTGGATGTGGTCTTATGTCCTTATTGGTACAATAGAACATTTTGTATCATAGGATGCTTATCTAGACCTCCATGGACAGAGGTCTTAAAGCCTGCACATGAAATGGAAGTGAATTCCCTTGTTCATTATTATTATTATCGTTTATTTATACGGCTCCACAAGGTGTCCGCAGCGTTGGAACTTACATTTACCTGTATAACGCCCACATGGACATACATGCCGATTTATAGTTTTTAGTCCTATAACGTCTGAATTTTAGAGTTGGACACTCTTAGGGCCAGATTTACTAAGCTGCAGGTTTGGAAAAGTAGAGATGCAGCCCAATCAGATTCTAGATTACATTCACTAGTATGTAATATGAAAGTGAGAGCTAGAATCTGATTGGTTGCTATGGGCAACATCTCCACTTTTCCAAATCCGCAGTTTAGTCAATCTGGCTGCTGCTGATTTTTGTTATACACTTTAAACAGGTCTATTTATCGTATATTAGGTGAAAAGTTCCATCTGGACCAAAGCATGCTGAACTGCACGGGCAAATGTTATATGGGGCAAACTGTATTAGAGTTGAGAGGTTTCCTAGTGTAAAATTAAAGCTTGTCAGTATCTACTGTAAATACAATAAGCAAAAGCAACATATTCTCCCTGTATGCAAAGAATAACATTTATTTTATAAGCCCTGAAATTCAACATGAATTTGTCCAGGTGTAAAATTCCACCTGTTTTCCACTTATTTTTTAACTCTGGATCCAGTCCATTTGTCTTAAGCTAGGACCTGCAAAATGCCAAAACTATAATAAAAATATAAATGACCTTTACAAAGACAAGTGATAAAAAAAAAACCTGAAGTGTATTATTATTCCTGTCATTGTCGTTTTATTTCTGCTTCAAAAGCTGTAATATTTGTAAGAACAAACTGATTTCACTTATGTGCCCTTACATACCACAAAGCCACTAGGCTGTTTCTCTGCTCACTCTGAAAGCATTTATGTGTAGTTATGTTTATTAATCATTTCAATGGAGACAAACAGTCTGTGAGTCATATTTTGTCTTAAAATATCACTCTATCTGAGAACATATATCAAGGCAATATGTTTCCTTTATAGCTGTATACTGAAAAGAGAAAATATGCTATAGACATAGAACTGCAGTGACAATGCTTTTGTAACACTACATAGAAACAGCCGGGAGACATCTACAGACAGATATATGTGCTTTATGTGTGTTTGTTTTAAGGAAGGCCACTTAAGACATTCAAAACAGTTCAGCATAGTTGAAGATTCTATAAATTTCAGTGTTCAGGTCTATGAGCAGATTTTTTTTTTTCAAAGACCAAAATAAGAGCTAAGGGCCTTGATCCAGATCTAAACCAGCTGTTGCAGGGACGGCGGAACTTAGTAAGTAGAGTAAACGCATCGGGGGAGCGCCAAGCCAGAGAGGTTCTCCCCTCCACCTACCATCCCCTGCTGGTCCCAACGATG
>WWET01003916.1:9212-29042 GCA_011038615.1 Limnodynastes dumerilii | reverse complement strand
AAAAAAAAAAAAAAAGTTTCGGAACTCACATCAACTCACGCGCGACCACATGACCAATCACAAGTTAAGCAGTGCCACAAGCAGAGCAGTGCCATCACAACCAGCGTGAACGAAGTACGTATGCATCAGACTCAACCCACAAGCAGCCCGCATGCACCGTTTTAATAATTTAAAGCTTTTAAAACATGGAAAATCCATTAAAAAAAAGGTACCGGAACTCCGTTCCTGTGCGTTCCAAAAACAGCACTGTACTTACCTAATATGGCCGTGCCCGTAACCCAGCATTCTCTGCTCCCCTCACTCCTTCCTGCTCTTCACGTCCGATATTTTCAGTGAGGAGCGCGCAGAGAGGAGCCTGATGTCACGTTCAGAAAGAGGTTGGGATCGGTTCCGGGTTCCAAGGATTGAGACAACCGAGATGGTGTGACGTGAAATTGAGCAGGTTTAATCGGAGATGGGTGCATACAGATAAATAAAGAAAAGAGTCCTTTGAAAGGCGGTTTGCAGCAAGATAAATGGGTACTTGATGATTAAACAGTTCGTGAGTAGAGACTTATGATGATGGGAGTGATGGTGAGAATGTGCAAGTAGGGTTGAACAAAGTCCGGGTTGGATGACGGTAGCTTGGGTCAAGTAGGACGAGAAACGTCCAGAGGCAGGGGAACCGGAGTCGGCAGGACCAGAAGTAGCAGAATTGGCGTCAGCACGATGAGACACAGCGGGGTCTAGAGGCAGTAGGACTGGAGTCAGCAGGGTTGGATCAACTTGACCACAGAACTGGACCGCAGGACTGGACCGCAGGACTGGACCTCAGGACAAAACCTCAGGACTGGACTGCAGGACTGGACCGCAGGACTGAACCTCTTGGACTGGACCACTGGGCTGGACCTCTGGACTGGACCTCTGGACTGTACCAACAGGACTGGACCTCTGGACTGGACCAACTGGACTGGACCTCTGGACTGGAACTCTGGACTGGACCAACAGGACTGGACCAACAGGAGCAATATCCGAAGTACCAGGCACCTAGGAGACCTAGTTGTTCTGGCAATGTTGGAACAGTGCACAGGGTTTAAATAGTGCGCCCTGTGCACTGATTGGCTGGAGGACCGGAGAGGCAGCTTCCCCATTGGTGGCTCAGCACATGTGACTTTATTCAAGATGGCGGTGCCCATAGGACGATTTTTTTTGCAGTAGCGCCAGACATGCTAGCACCGGCTCTGAGCTAACATGGCATTTCTATGCATGATTTGCTACTGCACATGCTCAAAACTGAAGTTCGCAAACACGGACGATTTAGATCATAGTGCAACTCTGGCGTCTGGAGCTTGTTCCCTGAGGGGCGTGATGAGGAAAGGAAAGGGTCAATTTTAGAAGTCAATTTTAGAAGAAGAATAAAAGGTCAATTTTAGAAGAAAATGTAGAACTTCAATCAAATTGTAATAAAATGTAGTTTTTAAATGATGGAAATAATAATGTGCCTATAATAAGTTCTAAGCAATCTTTTATAATCCAATCGAATCCTAAGGAGTTGTATATAGGGCTGGCGCTAGGTTTCTGGATTCCCTAGGCTTTCCGCTTTCCTCTTAGCATTGCTGACTTGTACTTGGGTTAGGGTTCAGGGAGGGTTAAGGGTATGGCTAGGATACAAGTGCTTCAGTGAGAACTCCAGGGGCCAGGGGTTGGTATGGGCAACCTCTCCACTTTTTCCCTCAGGCAGTTTAGTAAATCGCTCCCCAGAAATCACAGCACCGCTGCTGTTGAAAATGAACAGGTCATTTGTAAAACAGACCATTGAACAATCCAGTCCGGAGTCACAGATGCAATGGGTAATGAATATTTTAAATTAAAAAAACTGTACTGTATATTTTCCTTTTAGCCAGACCTCAGTTAAACAATGATCCACTGACTTCCCAAAATGGTATGTATATGAAGCAAAAAAAAAAAAGAAATATAGTAATATGGAATGGAGTAATATGGTATAGAGTAATATGGAATATAGTAATATGGAATATAGTAATATGGGATATAGTAATATGGAATGGAGTAATATGGTATAAAGTAATATGGAATATAGTAATATGGGATGTAGTAATATGGAACATAGTAATATGGAACATAGTAATATGGGATATAGTAATATGGGATATAGTAATATTGGATTTTAGTAATATGGAATAGATTAATATGGGATATAGTAATATGGGATATAGTAATATGGGATATAGGGCCTGATCCAGAACAACGATGTAGCGCTGAGCGTGCTAACGCTCAGCGTTACATCGCTGACTCCCTAGTAATATGAGATATAGTAATATGAGATATAGTAATATGAGATATAGTAATATGAGATATAGTAATATGAGATATAGTAATATGAGATATAGTAATATGAGATATAGTAATATGAGATATAGTAATATGAGATATAGTAATATGAGATATAGTAATATGAGATATAGTAATATGAGATATAGTAATATGAGATATAGTAATATGAGATATAGTAATATGAGATATAGTAATATGAGATATAGTAATATGAGATATAGTAATATGAGATATAGTAATATGAGATATAGTAATATGAGATATAGTAATATGAGATATAGTAATATGAGATATAGTAATATGAGATATAGTAATATGAGATATAGTAATATGAGATATAGTAATATGAGATATAGTAATATGAGATATAGTAATATGAGATATAGTAATATGAGATATAGTAATATGAGATATAGTAATATGAGATATAGTAATATGAGATATAGTAATATGAGATATAGTAATATGAGATATAGTAATATGAGATATAGTAATATGAGATATAGTAATATGAGATATAGTAATATGAGATATAGTAATATGAGATATAGTAATATGAGATATAGTAATATGAGATATAGTAATATGAGATATAGTAATATGAGATATAGTAATATGAGATATAGTAATATGAGATATAGTAATATGAGATATAGTAATATGAGATATAGTAATATGAGATATAGTAATATGAGATATAGTAATATGAGATATAGTAATATGAGATATAGTAATATGAGATATAGTAATATGAGATATAGTAATATGAGATATAGTAATATGAGATATAGTAATATGAGATATAGTAATATGAGATATAGTAATATGAGATATAGTAATATGAGATATAGTAATATGAGATATAGTAATATGAGATATAGTAATATGAGATATAGTAATATGAGATATAGTAATATGAGATATAGTAATATGAGATATAGTAATATGAGATATAGTAATATGAGATATAGTAATATGAGATATAGTAATATGAGATATAGTAATATGAGATATAGTAATATGAGATATAGTAATATGAGATATAGTAATATGAGATATAGTAATATGAGATATAGTAATATGAGATATAGTAATATGAGATATAGTAATATGAGATATAGTAATATGAGATATAGTAATATGAGATATAGTAATATGGAATATAGTAATATGGGATATAGTAATATGAGATATAGTAATATGGAATATAGTAATATGGGATATAGTAATATGAGATATAGTAATATGAGATATAGTAATATGGGATATAGTAATATGGGATATAGTAATATGGGAGATAGTAATATGAGATATAGTAATATGGGATATAGTAATATGGGATATAGTAATATGAGATATAGTAATATGAGATATAGTAATATGAGATATAGTAATATGGGATATAGTAATATGGAATATAGTAATATGAGATATAGTAATATGGAATATAGTGTACTAACCTCAAAAGAGATCTCTCCCATAAAACACAGGTAAATAGGACTCAAATTGCCCCAGCTCAAGCCAAATCTTTTGTACAACCCTTATTAGTGATGTAAGTACAGTGGGTACACAAGGTGCCACTGCTACAGAGCGGAGCCTGAGGTCCACGGCAGTCATATTCCCAAATGAACAGAGCAGACACATCTTCTGTGCATTTGTCGCACATAAGTGATGCTCTCAGAGCAAAGTGGGTATTATTAACATAGGGCAGAATGACATTATTGGGACAACTCCATTTGCTATGGGACCGTTAAAGTCAAAGGATCAGATCCAGACCTCCACTGCTCAGTGCTCCCTGCTGTATCCTGGGTTCCAGGCAGGCAAGGAAGCGGCATTACCCTCCCATGTACAGACTAATGATAACAGATAATGATAACTACCTTAACATTTACACATCGCCCCATTTTCCCTGCCTTCCTTCCTTCCTTCCTTCATCCTGTGGATAGGACGCGAGGGCATAAACATGTCCGTATTGTAAAATGTTCATAGATCCACCCTCCCACCTAGCAAACACGCCACACACTTCCCACCCGCTGCCGCAAAACAAATTGTGGGCACAAAAATCCTCCTTTCCGTAAGTCTGGATCCGGTCCAAAAGATATATCTTTACTCATCACAGAATGTACCATGTGACTGTGATTATAGAAGTCTAGAAGGACTAAAAGCAGTCTAAGGAACATAAAAGGGAAAGGGAAATATTTTGCACTCTATACCGATATTAAAATTGTGTTGGCTATGGGACATATATGTATAAACTGCCCATAGACTATAATGTCTGGAAAGGATCCGGGGCCGTATTCAGTGATCCGTTTTTCAAAACAATGCAATTATATGCACACACGTAGCAAGGCCACACCCACCAACACCCAGGACACTCCCCTCTCCCGGCCGTGCAATCGTACACTTACACCTCCATAGACCACTCTGATCTTTAAGTGTGTACTTACGTGCGTATATGTCTTCCGTCCTTGCGATTCAGTATAGCGTTCATCTAAATGCCCCCCCCACCCACTTTCATGTAAATTTGCATGTACGTATTTATACGCCGCCCATCCGTACGTATGTCCCCAAGTGCGATTCACATGTCCGTGCCTAAAGCATTTTCGTGCATATATTCAACGTAACTTAAGTAAATAAAGTTACTATGCATGCGCAGTTCAAACGTACCAAAAAACACGCACACAACTCCATGTGAAAACGGTCCTCAGAGTTTAGAAACTATTATGTCATTTTTGCATTGATGAACATATAGACCAGGGAGAAACTATTATGTCATTTTTGCATTGATGAACATATAGACCAGGGAGAAACTATTAGCAGTGCAAACCCTTGGACATAAATGGTCCAAAAAGCGATGGCCCATGTAACAGAATCACAGAGAATAGCTCGCTAAATAATGACCTTCAGGGGAGAGAGATGGTTGCAGGATAGGGGGCAAAGCAATGTTTTGCAATAGGGACCAACACTCATATAGATGATTTAAACTTCAAGGATAAGGCAGAACTTATTCAATCAAATTAACAACTCCTGTAAGTTGTTTTTATAAGCTGCTAAATAATGTCTACGTATATTAGTGCCCCTCCATCCTTTTCTTCATTTCATCCTTATTTTCTTTGGTAGGATTTTGATTTCTACAGAGCCACATTTTTGCAGTCCAAATTCCAAACTCATCTGCAGTGCTCAGGCATGTTCCATATAGATAAAAACAATTTATCCGGCACACAATTAAACATGCCTTGTCTTCAGCTGACAATAGCAATCTGCTGCATAGAGATAATAGGCAGAAGCAAGGCAAAAATCAAAGATAGGTTATCATAAGCAGAAGGAAGCACTATCACCTCCCTTTTAACCCATGGGGACAGAGAGAAAGAGGAAATACTAGGTTAGCAGGCCTCTTGTTGCTTTATTTTTGTTTAACTGCTTTTAATTCAGGACTAGTCATCCAAAGAGAATTGAAGTGATTTACACAGCTGCCTTATATCAATGAATTGCCATTCCGGGGAACCTGGAACCAAAAGAACACTATTATTTGAAGACGGGGCTTCATTGTTAAAGGAGAATTCATGTATAGCATTTTGCCAATTTGTCAATTAATGTTCCAGAAATGTGTTAGAATGACAACAAATGGCGTTTTATTGAGTCCTCCTGCATTTAATAGCAACATTATAAACTGAAAGGCTTCAAACACATTTTTGTATAATGTGTTCTGTCTGCACTGAAAAAAAAGATTTCAAATGTAGCTTTATGTAGACAGATATATTTTGCAAACATGAACAGAGGCTGTTTACTGGACTTTTATGATATAAGAGGCAGCACGAGCCAAACGGTGAAACTCCCGCAGCTCAGCTATGGCGCGCTAAGCTGCGTGTCACATGATACAACGCTGGTGGGGTTTGAAGCAGTAACATTGCTGTGTATGTTAAAATAAAGATGTTTTTTTGAAATTGAAAATTTTGTTGGACAATTTGTGCACCATTGAAATACGGTTCTTGTTTCTCTTGGATATAATTTGTTTCAATTGCCGTATGGTAGCACTGTCTGGCTGCTGTATATTGATATAATTATGTGATATTTCCACGAATCCGATGCTATAACATTTTCTTGTACTTTGATGATATAAAGGTAGTTAGGCTAAATTGTAACACAATTAAGGTCATCAGAGCCAGTTGAGATGTCTGTGTATTATACATGTGTGGTTGGTGGAAGCGACATTATAGGCCGTATTCACAGATACGTTTTTGCGTGGGGTTGCGTGCGTATTTTTAAGATCGGATTAACTGCACATGCGTAGTAACGTTTTCCACGCAAATTACATAGTGTTTACGGACTTTAGGCACGGACTTGTGAATCGCTCTTAGGGACATATGTATGGAGGGGCGTGGTTGTCTTCCGTACGTTCGAAGTTACGTGAAAGTTGGTGGGGGGCATTTAAATGGGCTTTTGAGGGCGCGGTTAGTAAGAGACGCACGTATGTAAGTAACATATGCGCTTAAGAACACGTTTAGAGATAAGGGTTCCCTATGGAGGCGTAAGTCACCGAAAACCTGTCCGTTCGAGGGGAGCGTCATAGGTGTTGCCTTGCTATGTGCGCGCGTAGAAACGCACATGTAGTAACCACGGATTAGGGAATCCGGTCCCATATTACCAGATTCTAAAGCTGTGTACACATCTATCCAATTATTGGGTGGATTATTTGATTTATAACCGTTTGGTCCAATATTACATGAGTGTAAAACAGATCTGCTGATTTGGTATAAACGTCCTAAAAATCATGATCACCGATACACTGTTGGCAAATGTGGGCAGTGTGCGGTGGCTGATCTACTAAGAGACTAATGGAGCTTAAGCTTCAGGGACCCTAATCCCAGAGGGTTTCTGAGGCTACTTTTTTTAAGTCTTTTTTTGTGTGCATTTTTTCAACACAATTGATGGAGTTTTTTAAGTGTCTGTTATTAAAGGTTAGTTTAGTGATAGAATTATAAGCCAATGTGTTGAAGTACTTACTATTGACCTTAGAATATGCTTAGAATATGAGTACCCAGAGACCCCCCAATCAGTGCAGACTTTGTCAGTGCAGAGGATGGCTCTTATGATCCGGCCGGGCACAGAATAGAGAGCAGCTGTCAGTGGCCCAGATCCAGACTTATGTCTGACAGGGGACTTACGCAAGTCATTTGCGTAAGTCCCCTGTGTAGGAACATCTGTGAATGTGTGTGCGCCAGACGTTTTCACTGTATAAGTACTGACTATGTTAGTACTTACACAGAAGGGGCTTACCCTTCATTTATGATGGCTGTAGCGGGGATAGCCATGTAAATGAGGGTTCGGGGGTGGGGAAGCCCTGTTACCTTAAAAGTTAAGGTAGCAACCTGGATTTACTACCGACAGCGGGGTGGGTGCAGGGGGCGTACACTCCCTGCTATTGGAGTAACTACGGACCCACGCACACACATAAAGCGTGCGGGGGTCTGGATCTGGGCCAGTGTGACTATGGGCCTGATCCAGACCTACGCCGATGCGCTGTGCTTACTAAAGCACAGCGTATCGGCGTCCACTCTCCCCGACACTCCCCCTGTGCGGGCGTATTTCCCATTGCTTACGCCGGCTGAAGGCTACCCTAACTTAAGCCGGCGTAAGCAATGGGTAATACGCTCACGAGCGTATTACCGCTAAGCCCTCCCTCATTATAATACCTTCCCCCGCCCACCTTCACTAACCTTAACGTAGGGACGCGAGGCGGACGCCCCCTTCAGCGTCCCTACGCTGTTCCTACGAACGCCCGAACATCTGCCCGGCGCATGCGCAGATCGGCTTTTCAGCCGATCTTACGCTTATGCCCGCCGTCCTAGAGACGCCGGGCGTAGGTGTGGATCAGGCCCTATGTGCATTGAAGAAAATAACAGCGGTTACCCAGACCTCGCTGCTGGTGGGAAGGGGCTCCCTGTATGGCCCATTTTGAAGGTCTCCACCCTACCACTCCGTTCCCCTCCATTTGGGTCTTTTGGACCTTGTTGAATGTTGCCCTATTGTTCTTTCAGACCGCATTTACGCAATCTAAATCTAAAAGATATGTTGATTATAGTAAAAAATGACTACGCATGCGCAATAGTAATAATCGCTAAACGCCGGACGTATATGTTATACGTCCAGTACTCTGAATACGGGCCTATGTGTGTACTGGCACACTACGGGAGGACAGGGTTGGGGGGGCACCATAGCCATTCACTTGCTTCAGGTGCCATTAATCTATGCTACACCTCTGCATAAACCATACACATCAGAGTCACATTACA
This sequence comes from Limnodynastes dumerilii, assembly GCA_011038615.1. Lineage (NCBI taxonomy): Eukaryota > Metazoa > Chordata > Amphibia > Anura > Limnodynastidae > Limnodynastes > Limnodynastes dumerilii. Next base: position 20,418 of record WWET01003916.1, on the reverse strand, counting down.
GTTTGTCTATTAAAAGCTCATCTTCTGTCAGCTGTCAGTTTGTAAAAACCTACGTCCGTGTAATGTACAGTAGTGATGTCTAGGGGCGTAACTAGCCCAAAAGGCGCCCAGGGCAAATACCCAAAATGCGCCTCACACCCCACCCCCACCCCCCTCCAGGAAAAGTAAGAATAAAACCCTCTTACCTTACTCTGTGAGTCTGAGAGCAACTGCGGCGCGGCATCCACCAATCAATGTTCAGCCGGACAACTCTGGTCACATGACACACTGCGAGAGTGAACTAATCTCGCAGTGTGTCCTATAGGCCGGCTGAACACTGATTGGTGGATGCAGCGCCGCAGTTGCTCTTAGACTCACAGAGTAAGGTAAGAGGGTTTTATTCTTTGTGCACTGGTGGTGTTGGGCTTTGTTGGGTATGCGACCTGATGGCACCGATGGCATCTCCAAAGCCATCAGCACCTACAACATGCCCTACAAAACCCATACTAGTTACGCCACTGGTGATGTCATCTCTATCTAGCAGCTGATGTGCACACTATTTAGTTCAATGTTATCTCACTGTCAGTGTGGAACCACATGGATGAGACTTACCAAAAAAAAAAACATTGAACCTAAAATAATTTGGTTGATAAATTGATATGAACAATAGATAAACTTACATGTTTATCACTGTAAGTTTATCACTGTAAGGCAGTTAGCCTTTATATATAAAACCTTTAGACAGACACACAATTAACAGTGATGTAACACTGTAAAACGTATTGGTCCAGAGAAGGGCTACTGTAATATACAGTCATTTCTTATACTCAGACATTTGGCTGTTTCGTTGCCAAATTCATTATGTCCCTTATAATCAGTCAAATATGTTCCCTCTAAACTGGAGGCCCAACCAAGACTGTTTCAGCCAGACGAAGGCAGTGTTACAGAAAAGATATAAATATATACATACATTCCTCTTTGGCTGCATGTAAATTAGAACTTCTAGTTAATAATTACAGCTTTGCACACAGCAATTCCACCGGTCTCCATTGAAAGGTGCCATTCCCAGGGAACTGAATTATCTTGATTTATGTGTAAATATCTACACAGCTGTTTCACTGTATTTCAAACTCACACACAGATGTGCACTTTAATGGAGATATTTACAACCGCTAGTGGGTATCATAAATAAAATAATTTATGATTACAGCTGAGGATGAGCACAATCTGAGGCTTTCATGTATTCTCTGATAATGACACCTGCATAAATTTCTCTGTTTTGCACTCATAAGTTAGTATTGTATAGAACTCAATGTACTCTAAACGCAAGATTTACTAAACTGCAGGAGAGGAAAAGTGGAAATGTTGCCAAAAGTAACCAATCGGATTCTAGCTTTCACTTCCCTATTTACATACAGCTAGAATCTGATTGGTTGCTATGGGCAACATCTCCACTTTTGCTGTCCTGCAACTTAGTAAATCTGGCCCTAAAAGAGCAAATATGCCACACAGATTGAGGGTGGTTGCTTTCAACACTAATTTGGTAGATGTGTATAATGCATATCCTATACATGCTTTCCTGGATCAAACGTGTAGCAGTTACATCATGTGACTGGGTGTGAGTCACCACTGAGAACAGCCCTTTTTTTCGAAAGCACCATTCTCTCCCAGCCAGTTCCGGAATGACTGGGAAATCGATTGTGTTTTCCTTGAAGAAGCAAAGCAATCAATCATCTGCAGAACGAAGACTCTGTGTCGAAAGGTGAGTATAATACACCAACCCTTACCCTAATCCTTACCCTAACACTCCCCTTCCATTATCCTAACCCTCCCTTCCCCGTGTATGTGAATCAGTCCTAAGTCAGACGTCCGTGTATGTGAATCAATTGGCCAGGATTTCCGTGCGTCTATTTGGGTTCTGGGCATGTGCAGTTTAACTGATCGGAAAACACGCACATACATTCCACACTTACTTAAATGTGAATACGATCCAAGATAACTGGTGCCAGTAGTGTCGCCAGCCACCATCAAGCATACTGACCTACTTCTGGTTCAAGGAGGAGGTTCAGGAAAAACAGGACCCCAGTATTAGTCCTTGCAATCCTAAAAAAGAACAACTTGACATTTACCCAGCGGACGGCATTTGCTTTTTTTGATGTTGTCTGACAGACTATGGGCCAAATTCAGAGATCCGTTTCCCTGCAAATATACGCACGGACTGAGCAAGTTACACCCACCAAAACCCCAGTCACCCCCCTTGCTAATCCATGCCCACGGAGACTTCTGCCGCCATAGAGCAGCTGTAACTTTCTGTGGCCATTTCCGAGCGTATATGTCCTCTGTCCGTGCGTATCTTTATAATCGCGCCCACTTTCCTTCAATTAAATGCCTCTCCCCGCCCATTTCTATGTAAATTCCTCCATGCGTATTTTTCCGTGGGGGATCTGTGCGTATTTTCCCACGTCTGACTCACAAGTCCATCCGCTAGGCACTACCGCGCGTATAGACTACGTGAACTGTGTATAAAAAGTTACTACGCATGCGCAGTTGAAACGTACTTAAAAATACGCAACGAAATCGCCAAAAATACGGCGACTCATTTTAGATATTTAAGGGAAAAGGAAAGGTCTATTGAACAGGACAAGGCAGTTACTGATCACCTTGAACATTTCCCTCTTGACATGTGAAAATGGGTCTTATTGTGCTTCAAATAATCTCATTCTCTGTGAAAATGGCTACATTTCAGATATTCGTTCTCTGGCTCACGGATACCGAGCTGTACATGAAATATACAATTTTTTTTGTAAGACCTTGAAGAATGCTGATAAGAAAATCTATAATAATGTGCTAATAAGTATTACTTCACTGAGTTCCCTTAACTCTAGGAGACTAAGAAAAATTCTTGATTTCCCTATTAGTGATAATTAGCTCGAGGTCACAACTGCCAATTAAACTGTCACTTTAATATAGAATCAAAAAGGATTGAGAAAATAGCACAGACCTTCATTAAATAAAGCCTGTCCAAGCGCCAATTTTATTAAAATGTTATGTCACAGCCTATGGCTAGTATTAACTTTATTACCCACAGGTTGATTATTAAACGAAATTTATTGGGAATTCAACCATTATACAGCAAACAAAAGATAAAATATTCAGTAAATCATTAGGTTCCCCTAAAAAACAGTGAATCAGAATCAGACTGGAATGGGAAAAGTGAAGCACAATGCAGATACTTTCTCCTCCCCAGGGACTTCAATGAAAAGGCAGGAAAGTTCACTGTATTCTATAAGGGAAATGGTGGCTATGCTCTTTCTGAGCGCTTAATTGACAATGCAAATTAATTAAAAATAATGGGACGAATTAAGACCTTTGTGGGTTTCCCGGTCACACAGAGGACTGGAGGTCTGCACGGAAGAGAGGAGCGAACTCCCCTGTCATTTCCCTCTCTCATGCTGTCATTTCCCTCTCTCATGCTGTCATTCCCCTCTCTCATTCTGTCATTCCCCTCTCATGCTGTCATTCCCCTCTCTCATTCTGTCATTCCCCTCTCTCATGCTGTCATTCCCCTCTCTCATGCTGTCATTCCCCTCTCTTAAGGCGTTAATCCCCTCTCTTATGGTGCTGTCATTCCCCTCTCTCATGCTGTCATTCCCCTCTCTCATGCTGTCATTCCCCTCTCTCATGCTGTCATTCCCCTCTCTCATGCTGTCATTCCCCTCTCTCATGCTGTCATTCCCCTCTCTCATGCTGTCATTCCCCTCTCTCATGCTGTCATTCCCCTCTCTCATGCTGTCATTCCTCTCTCTCATGCTGTCATTCCCCTCTCTCATGCTGTCAGTCCCCTCTCTCATGCTGTCATTCCCCTCTCTTAATGCTGTCATTCCCCCTGTTATAGCCTGGCCCATAGTCATGTATGACATTAGAATCAAATTTAATATAACACATTCCCGTTTCTGAAGCACTCAGAAAACGTTATATATTCCCCTAATAGTCCCAGGACAGGCTGTGTATTGTCAGCCATCAGTGAGCGTCAATAACGTCAGCCACATTCAGTAAGCAGCTTGCAGAACTGATGTTTGGCAGTGCGCATGCCCGCGCACCAGATGTTTCGTGCGCCTGGAGATCTGTCCACCTAAACTCCAGCTGAGGGAAGGAAGCATTTACACTTTACAGTGTGTAACGAGTTATAGTGCTTCCATGCGGATCAGGGGTTGTACGGAGCGCTGACCTGCATGGGTGAGCTGCATAAGGGAACTAAAGTCCACACCAAAGAGGGGAGTGACATCTGGTGCACATGGTTACCCATAAACACTACGTGCTTATGTCAATGTCCAGGTCTGGATTGGTCTCATTAGCCGGGTCATGTCCCAGCTGTACACTGACTTCGTTAGACAACCATTTCTCACAACACCAGGGATCTACGGGACATCTCTGAGGGAAGAAATAGATGCCGATGGGGGGGCATCCATCCATTCCCCCCCGCCATTCATCATCACTGCTATTCATAGTGTTCTTGGGGGTGGGCGGGGCTTAATGACAAAAAATGACATCATCAAGTCTCGCCAAATTCCTAGTAACACTAGCAAATGCTGTAATAGGCAGGGGCGGGACTTGCGGGAGATTTGCCCTCTCTCCAAGGATACTGGGAGCCCAAAATTCGGAAGTCTCACGGATAGTCCAGAAAAGTCGGCAACCATGTGCAACAAAGGTGGTCACCGCAGGGAGCTGCTTTCTGTATGGGTTGTATTTGTCCTGGGAATGCGCGGTGAATTGCTATCAGGCTTAGTGCGCTATCTTATCCCCTTTCTATAGCTTCCTCCTCATGGACAACATTGGCATTGGGGACTGGGGGCTGTATTCAGAGATCCATTTTTGAGGGGAGTTACGTGCGTATTTCTAGGATCAACTGGCACGTGTAGTAACTTTATTTACGTAGTTTACGTAGACCGTACGAATGTAAGTGCCTAACGGACGTACATGTGACTTGGGAACACGGAAATCCGACGCACTGGAAAATTTGCATAAAAGTGGGTGGGGGGAGGCATTTAAATGAACGCATGGAGTTTCGGTTATGAAGAATCGCACGGACGGAGCACATATATGATTGAGTGTCGGGTTAGTTGGTGGATGTTACCTTGCTCCGGCCATGCGTATAATAAAAAAAACGGATCTCTGAATACGGCCCTGGATCCTCACTTGTGTCTATTGCGCAACTTGCAAGCGGAAAACATTTCGCAACTTTACACACGCGTGCTGAAGTCTGATAGTCTCAGGATCCAGACTTCATGCTGTAAGCCTTTCAGATGACAGGAGCAGGCTGTGAACATTGTGGAGGAGGTGAAGGATTTAAATTGCGCAGTAAGGGCCGGGATAAGACCTAATGTACAATCCATATTTTTGAGCCGTCCCCATTATACGTGAGGACATCGGAAATCTTAAGGTAGTATCCTACTAATATGACTCTTTGCATTTGTGCCCCTCTCTACTCCAGGCCTCATAGAAGCAGCAACCCCTGCATCCAAGGTATTTATGCCACTTGATAAGTCCTTACGCCTCCAATAGGTATAATGAAGCTCAACGGAATTTAGTTGCAACCCTGAAACTCTCAACTTACAATCTTCACTAACAAAAAGTTAAATGTTTATACTGTTTTTAAATACGAAAGAAATGCTGTTGGAACAAATACGCTCTATTAATTCTTTACACTGTAACCAAAGTATTCAGTTTCTATTGCACCCCATGGATTAAAATCTCCTGGTCTGTACTTTTTTTTTACTGGTTTCGGATAGCAATACAGCAATTTCCCTCGATACAGGTCATACAGAAATCTCAGTTTTATTTCCTAGCATTTATTCTATTAGTTTAGCTCATTAAATGTTTGGTCTCTGTCTGTTGAATTAGAAAATAAAGTTTCTTAACTTTAGACTTTTCTGTATAACCGTAAGACTTGTACATTTTGTATTTTGGACAGTGGACCATGTTCAGAGATCAGTTTTTTTGGAAAGTTCGTGCGTATTTTTACAATCCGATGAACTGCGCGTAGTAACTAAATTTATGCAATCTACGTTGATTTTACACACGGAAGTCTAGTAGGGACGGATTTGTGAAACGCATGTGGGAAGATCTGTACGGAGGGGCGCGTTTATAATCCGTGTGGAGAAAGATCCGTGTAAGTGGGTGGTGAGAGGCATTTAAATGACCATTAGAGGGCGTGGTTAGGTAGATACGCACGTACGGAAATGCCCACTTAAAGATACGGGTGCTTGAAGCACTCGTAAGTCACCGTCAGCCTATCCGTGTGAGGGGAGTGAGATGGGTGTTACCTTGCTACGTCCGTGCGTATATTTGCGAACCTTTACCTGACGGGTCTCTGAATACGGCCCAGTATCTGGAGTTTGACTGTTTGACTGTAAGTGGAAAACAGGTGGAAATATACAGCTGAGCAAAACCCTGTTAAGTTTCAGTGGTAGTAATAGTAATTTTATTCTTTACATACTGGGAGAATACTTTGCTTTTGCTTAGTGCACACAGATATTAATCAGCTTTACTTTAAAACTGTTATTTAAACTTGGGTCTATATTTAGCAAAAAAAAAATTTCCCCCGAAGGGAAGCTGCTCCCTTTAAAAGTTACCAATACTCACCCCTCCGCCAAGGTCCCTCGAAGTCCCTCGAAGTGCTCTGCCCGCAGTGCAGGCACTTCATATCGAATGATTCCCGTGCATGCGCAGAGACTTCAAAGCCGCACTTAGAAAATTTCAGCCCTAATATGAAAACCCACTGCGCATGCGCAGGGTCTTCATATCGGGGCCGGAGTCTTCTAAGTCGGACGCGTCTCCCGGACAGGTGAGTTTTGTCTTTTTTTTTAACAGTTTTTAATGTTTTTCTTTATTTTTAGAAGTTAAAAAAAACCACATTTTTTTTAACTTTTTTTTTATATGGCCGCACCGTCATTCCAGCGGTCTCCCCACACATACCCCACTTTGATTCGAGACTATGTACACAGGTATAAGATAACAGATACCAGACTATGTACACAGGTATGAGAAAACAGACTCCAGTCTATGTACACAGGTATGAGATAACAGATTCCAGACTATGTACACAGGTATGAGATAACATATTCCAGACTATGTACACAGGCATGAGATAACAGATTCCAGACTATGTACACAGGTATAAGATAACAGATTCCAGACTATGTACACAGGTATAAGATAACAGATTCCAGACTATGTACACAGGTATAAGATAACAGATTCCAGACTATGTACACAGGTATAAGATAACAGATTCCAGACTATGTACACAGGTATAAGATAACAGATTCCAGACTATGTACACAGGTATAAGATAACAGATTCCAGACTATGTACACAGGTATGAGATAACATATTCCAGACTATGTACACAGGCATGAGATAACAGATTCCAGACTATGTACACAGGTATAAGATAACGAGGGATAGTACATTGTAATACTGCTTCGGCACCCGTTCAGATCACCGGGCCGCCGAAGCCTTATGAAGTGTTTGTGCATCGCCATGGAAACAGCAGATTTCCATGGCGAATGCACTTTAGTAAATTTTAAAATGTTAATTTTCAGGTGATAATGAGCGTTTTAGTGTTAAAACACCCATTATCACCCGAAAATTTTAATAGTAAATGGAGCCCTTGATCTTGGAAACATCCCCTCTCAGCTCATACTAGATCCGGTCCTTTAATATCATAGTAAAAGTTAATGGACCTGATTCACAGATAAGAGTGAGTTAAGTGCAGACAGATCAGCACCTAACTCACTCTTCCAGCCCCCAACCTGCCCCCCGTTTTTAGGTACCTTGATCCGTATTCAGAGATCCGCTTTTCACTAAAGTTCCGTGCGTATTTTTAGGATCGGATCAATTTTGAATCAACTGCGCATGTGTAGTAACTTTTATACGCCGTCAACGTAGAGGATAAGAGCGGAAATGCCTAAGGGACGAACTGGTGAATCGGGCGTGGAAAAATCCGCACCTAAGTGCGACAGAAATATACGCACTATTTGCATAGAAATGGGCGGGGGAATTTCTATGATGATGGAAAGTGGGCGCGCTTACAGTTATAGGGCCGCAAATATACGCACCTAAGACACATAAGGTCGGAAGTGAGTGCGGATAGTTAGGGCAAGTCAATGCAGGTCTAAGTCTACGTCCGCATGGAGAAACCAAGGGGAGTGACTGGGATTTTGGTGGGTGTAACTTGATCCGTAGGTGTGTATATTTGCGGCCCGATCGCAAGACGGATCTCTGAATACAACCCTCTAACCCTAAATCTAACCTGAAACCCCTATGTCCTGCGGCTTAATCCTAACCTTCCCATTCTAGTAGCTTAATCTTAACCTTCCATCTCCTGAAGCCAAAAACTCACCAAACCACTACTGGGAACAAGTAGCCCAACAATAATCCTCCTTGTCCTGCAGCCGAGTGTGGGTCCCCGCTTAGAACGACCCTATTTCGAAAGGGCCGTTTCTTCCCAGCCAATATCGAACTGGCTGAAATCTTGATTGCATATGCCTTGATGAGACATAGCAATCGATCCACGGAGCACCGAACGCAGTGCTCCGAAAGGTAAGACTGTAAACTACCCCAACCCTTCCCCTAATTCTAACCCTAACCCTCTCTTTCCATTACCCTAACCCTAACCTTCCCTGCAGCCTGACCCTAACCCTCCCTTCCCCGCAGCCTGATCCTAACCCTACCTTCCCTGCAGCCTGACCCTAACCATCCCTATCCTGCAGCCTGACCTTAACCCTGGAGAGGTTACTCACCTTTCCCATGGTCAGGGTCCTGCGTTGCGGCATACTCACCCATTCTGAAAAAGAATTTGTTCCTAACCCTCCCTCCACCGCAGCCTGACCCTAACCCACCATCTCCCACAGCCTGACCCTAATCCTCCCTTCCCCACAGTCTGACCCTAACCCTCCCTCCCCTGCAGCCTGACTCTAACCCTCCCTCCCCTGCAGCCTGACCCTAACCCTCTCTTCCCTGCACCCTGGAGAGGTTACTCACCTTTCCCTGCAGTCCGGCGGCGGCGGGATATTGGCGGCGGTGTTTCTGAATGAGAATGGGTGAAGTATGCCGATCAGCATACTCACCCATTATGAAAAAATTATAAAAGGGGGTATTCGAAATAGTGACGTCCGAAAAAGGAACTTTCGGATGTCCCTATTTCAGAAATCAGAATTTCTAAGCAAGGACTGCAACTGCCTGCAGCCTAACCCTAACTTTCCCATTTCAGTAGCATAACCTCAACCTTCCTTGTCCCACAGCCTAACACTAACCTAAGCTGCTATTGGGAACAGGTACCTTCCAAAATAGGCCCATTCGCTACTGTACCCGTTCCCAATAGGAATATTTCTTATTCCAACTATTTCAGCAACAATAATGCCGCGATTAAGTTGTAGACAAAACATCAACTATTGGACATTTACCACCAACGACTGTTCTCATTTTTCTCGTTTTCTGCTCTACACTTCTGTGCTAAATGAGGCTGACATAACTCCACAACACATACAGAACTAAGGGAGCCATAAGGAAATTCTGCCTGAATGTATTGAGAAGATGAGTTTGTACATTATATATAGGACACAGTCAGAATTGTGGACATCGTTGCTGCTCTCAGGCTGAAAAACCCCGTAGAAATCCAGTAAGTGGTTTAAGATGTACAAATAAAGGTTTCTGTGGGGAGTCTGGCATTAGAAGCCACCTGGAGTATGTAGTGGAGATTGTATCCATCAATACAGCAGCTGGGCTAAAATTATAAACAGCGCAGCTTTTCATCACGCTTGTTTTAATGCATACACTGCTGCTGTCACTAGCACCCCGGGATATATCCTAACTACAAAAACTAATGGCTACCATTACCTGATATTCATACACAGAGCAACAGCGAACAGACCCATAACACAACAGTAAGCAAAAACTGATATTCACATTATTTTTACGTTGCGGCAATAGAAAATCCGAATAAGCAATTGGTAATATTTATTAGTACACAGTGTTTTAGAAAGAGATGGGGAAACAAGGTGATATGTCAGGAGTCTCAATCATCAGTCTGGTTTAGAAAATGGATAAAGACCAGAGAAAATGTTCACAGCAATAAGACATGAACATTAGAAACTCATTTTGGGCCGTATTCACAGATCCGTTTTTTAAAAGTACGCAACTATACGCGCACACGTAGCAAGGCCACACCCACCAACACCTGTGGCCTACATACGCCTCCATAGAGCACCTCTAATTTTACGTGTGTACTTATGTGCATATATGTATGCTGTACATGCGATTCTATGTAACCGCACCCTTAAATGCCTCCCCCCACCCTCTTTCATGTAACTTTTCAGGTACGTATTTTAACCCCGCCCCTCCGTACGTATGTCCCCAAGTGCGATTCACATGTCCGTGCCTAAAGCACTTACATGTGTATATATTCTACGCTACTTAAATAAAGTTACTACACATGCACAGTTAAACCTAAAAAATACACACACAACTCCACATGAAAACGGATCTGTTTATACGGCCCTGTAGCTCCAGTTTCCATGAGCTAAATCGGCTGTCGGCGTGTAACACCTGTGGAACGCACGCTGCGTTCCACAGAGCGGAAGCATCGTTACACGCCGGCTGTCGGCTGCCGACGTGTAACAGTAGTCTAAAGTATCTTCATTGATCAGTAATATTTGACAACCTTGGTCTAGATTTTCTGAACTGTGGAAAATGAAAAGTGGAGATGTTGCCCCTAGCAACCCATCAGAATCTAGCTGACAATCTCTAGTATGTCAAAGGAAAGTGAAAGCTAGAATCTGATAGGTTGCCATGGGCAACATCTCCTTTTTTTCCCTTTAGTCTAGTAAATCTATCCCTTAGGTTTGATTAAGATTTAAGCATGGTTGCCTACTTTTGAAAAATCATTTCAGGGAGAAAAGTAAAAAGCATAGGGGCGGTCCCTGCATCGCCGGGGAAGGTCCCTGTGTTGCCGGGGACGGTCCCTACGTCGCTGGGGGCGGTCCCTGCGTCGCCGGGGGCGGTCCACCAGCGGCCCCTGCGTTGCCAGGCTTTGTGCATGGGTGTCCTGCAAAGTATCCAGCCCCCCGTCAGTATCATGTGCCTCCAACCCCCCCTCAGTATTCCCCATCATGTGCCTGCAGCCCCCCTCAGTATTCCCCATCATGTGCCTGCAGCTCCCCTCAGT
>WWET01003915.1:132032-150473 GCA_011038615.1 Limnodynastes dumerilii | reverse complement strand
CCTTTCAAGGATTTTTAACAAAGTACAGGGTGCAAGCATTTATCCAAGGAAGAGAAGTATCAGAACACGAGAACATTCGCTGACACTGGAGAAGAGAAGGTTCAGAGGGAATTCAAGGAAAAATGACTTCACAGAAAGGGTAGTAGACAGGTGGAATTGCCTCCCAACTGAGGTGGTAGCGGCAACTACAGCAGAGCTATTTAAACATGCTTGGGATAGCTATTACAGCAGTCTTACAAAGAGCTAAGGATCAAAAAGGGTAAAAATAAATAAAAACGGGCAGACTAGATGGGCCAAGCGGTTCTTATCTGCCGTCACATTCTAGGTTTGTAACACAGTGTGTTGGACAGCAGGCATCTGGGGACCTTCGGTGCGATCTCCTGTGGTTTACCATCCTTCCTTTAATAATTTGGCTTAGCTATTATGTGGTTCTGCAGGTGCTATGAAACTGTAATTCCCAGGCAGAGAAGCAATCAATCACTGTATGCAAAGCGGAGATAAATGTACGTTTCCACATCGTGCATTCACTGCACGGACACAGCTCTGTTCCAGGATGTGGCTTCGGTATTGATGTTTCTCAAAGACCTTAAAAAGGTGCCTTATATTTACTTATTCTATATACAATGCACAGGTGATCATAATATATGTATGTTATCTGTAAGAACCATGAGTCCTCGTCATCATTTTAGCGTTCATTCGAGAATGGGGCAATTTCCGGTCAGATTGAAATCTTAAAAAAAAAAAATGTTTCAAGATGGCCCCTAAGAAAATAATTACTGTGCAGTCCTGTTATTAAAGTAACAAACAATATAGATCAGCGCTAATAAGTAAATATAGTGATCGCAACTACAGTACAAATAAAATACTCTAGCAGCTAAAGCAGGGGTGAGACTACCCCACAAAACAAAATTTAGAGACAGGAAGTGCTCCAAATATATTCAAAATAAAAAATATGTTTATTAAATAAAAACACATAAAACTCACAGCATTATCTAAATAATGATCGTAAACTCCACCTATACTGATCATACAACTGTTAAGTCTGAGTATAGGTGGAGTTTACGATCATTATTTAGATAATGATGTGAATTTTATGTGCTTTTATTTAATAAACATATATTTTTTAATTTTGAATATACTTGGAGCGCTTCCTGTCTCTAGATTCTGTTTTTGCAGTCGTTGGGTCAAAATAACTTAAGTATTTAGGTCAAGACACATAGTTTTTAAGTGTTATTTCCTCCTGATATACTCTGTACTGATGAGACCCTGCTCCTTCCACTATATAACTCTCAGTCTGTGTCTTCCTGCTGCCTCCATTGCCCTCCTCACATCATTACTCTGTACTGCTGAGACCCTGCTCCTTCCACTATATAACTCTCAGTCTGTGTCTTCCTGCAGTCTCCATTCCTCTCCTCACATCATTACTCTGTACTGCTGAGACCCTGCTCCTTCCACTATATAACTCTCAGTCTGTGTCTTCCTGCAGTCTCCATTCCTCTCCTCACATCACTACTCTGTACTGCTGAGACCCTGCTCCTTTCACTATATAACTCTCAGTTTGTCTTTCTGCTGCCTCCATTCCTCTCCTCACATCATTACTCTGTACTGCTTTCACTCTCAGTCTGTAACCTGAGATCTTAAAAATACTTTACAGTTTATATCTTAGGCTAAAATATATAGTTAATAGTAAGTCAATAATATAATAATAAATTTATATTAAGTTTATTTATCTGAAAATGATCTTTTTTTTTTACTGTTGACTTAATTTATACTAGTTCCAAAACTGTATTTATAATGTAACTTAATGTCTTCTTCTTCCTCAGACCATGGTCGTTTATCTCAGTCTATTATTGGCATTGGTTTATGAAGTATCTGCAACCCATCGCCCCGCAGAGGTGTCGCCTTGTATAATGGTACGGAGTGTTTTATGTGTTTGGGTTTTGCTGGGAGACATTTAGGGATTCTCAGGTGACTTGTTGCCACCTTTGCTGAAGGCTAACACATATATCTTTTTTCCTTTTATAAAACTAGTTACTGGTTACTTTGTAAACTGTGCAGCAGCATTAGAGAAGTTTTCCTCTGAAAATCGGACTGCTCCTCAGGGGCGGAGCTAGCTGTCTTATTTACATAATACTATCTACATAAACAAAGTAAAATTTTAAATGCCACTAAAGGCCACCACCAACATTTTTGGGGCCCAGGACATGGTCCCACGTCGCTCCGTCCCCTATGTGACTTTACCCGTGAAGTCTGATTCACAGCGGTCTGATGCATAGGGATATACTTTCTTGCGCATTGGCCTGCAGTTGTGCAGCTTGCTACACCTCTCCAGCAGCAAATATCGACGTAGGCTACTACCACGTAGGCCTGCTACTGGAGAGATAAAAAGTCCTGCCTGCCCCCCCCCTTCCCCCTGCCTGGGGCATTGCGATGTAAGTGCAGCAGAACCTCCTCACATCACTACTCTGTACTGCTGGGACCCTGCTCCTTCCTTTATATAACTCTCAGTCTGTGTCTCCCTGCTGTCTCCATTCCCCTCCTCACATCACTACTCTGTACTGCTGAGACCCTGCTCCTTCCACTATATAACTCTCAGTCTGTGTCTTCCTGCTGTTTCTTCTCTCTCCAAATATTCTGTGAATGTTATAATGTGATTGAATTAAAAAAAAATAAAAAAAATACATACAAAAATTTACAATAGAATTCAATTTTAATGTTTTGTCAAATAACTTTTTATTTAATTGTAGGTTGTAGAAACGTTATGAATCCTTACATAGAAATAATTTGCAGAGACATGAAAGTAATTATAATAACTCCCCAAATTATTCACAAGAGAACCGTTCTTATATACAGACATCTTTCATTTGCTTACAGTTTTATACATAGTATAAATATTGGCGATATCACAACCTCAGCTCTGTACTGTCAACTATGTATCTGGCCGTCCACTAAATTTAATTGGTACCCATAAATCTCTGATACAACCTTACACCGGATTCTGTAGGGTACACAATGTTGATTTGTAAAATAAAGTGGAATTGTCCGTAATCTTGACTATCACAAATCTTACGACAGGAGGCTACAGATATCGCCAGAGTATAATCTTCATTTAGGAAGGAATTGGAAATTGTGTGTGTAGATATAATCTGCAAAATGCATTAAACCGTTACAATTTTCACAACACAAAACTGCCAAAATATAGATAAAATTCCCAAAAACTTATTCCAAAAATTGGAAATTTTATCATAGGAAGTTTGCAGCAAATTTTGTACGCTTTACCATAATCCGATTATGTAGAGGTAGATCTATCAATCCACTTAGTTCTTAGTTAATTCAGAAGTTACAAGATTCAGGGCAGTTAAAATCTGGTTGCTATGAGCAACATCTTCTTTTCCTTTTTTTATCCCTAAGGTTTGCTGAATCTACCTTGTAGAAGTATTGCTTTGCAGTAAGGCAGCACTGACCAGGGGGAATAGCGGCAGATGTGGTGTGCTCTTAAGGATCAAACCCCCAAAAACGTGGCTCAGTACTGACCATTTCATTTTGAATTCAGCACAATTGACATAAGGACATTTTCAAAGCATCTTTAAAAACGAGAGTGCCAGGAAAAAAAAAGCTGTTGCCAATAGCAACCTATGAAATATTTGTTCGCTAAATTCTCCAGTGCGCCAGTTTCCCCTACGGAGGGTCAGCCGCGTATTTACCTGCAATACGGCGCTGACTCCCACCCCACCGGGTAAGTTGTAAAAACATAGTGGTTGTACGGGAAAACCAGTCGTGTTAAAAAGTGGTTAAAATCTATTTAAAAATACAACAATATAAAATACTGCGAGGAAGTACTGGCAAACACCAAATATCTGAATTAGATTTACGACTCGATCGGTCGTCCCATTTCCAGAGTGACTTCATCGTATCTAATATATACAGGCGTCTGGTTAAAGGCTAATACATGATAACACAAGTCACCCTCTCCTTCTGAGGACAGATAAAAACCCAAGACCGCTCAGCAAGAAGTTCTAGTAACGTCACTGGGTAACGGAGCGTATCGTCCACGAAAACAGTTCGTTTGTTTTTTTTTGTTTTTTGTTTTTTTAAGTCCTTGGAACAAATAAACAAAAATAAATCAATAAATAGTAGAAAAATAATCCTTTCATTAAAAACTGAGATGCATTTTTAAGAAACTATTAACAATTCTACTCATTACGAGTAGTCTTTTTTTTTTAAATACTTTTTTTTTTTAAAGAAATATCTTCATCTGTTTTACATTTTTTTCCAGCTCAATAAACAAAACAAAACAAAAAGTGTTATATCCATCTTTACTGGTGCGGAGACCGTCCCATTAAGCTCCCTCTACAGCCAGTTAGCGGAGAGATCCATTGACAGTACGGCTCCATTGTAAAGTCCGGTACTTAATGTTCATGGTAATCCTGTGCAGCGATTGGCTGGAAAGGAAGGCGGCACTTCGTGTCTCTGGTTTTCTTTCTTTTGATTGGCTGGTAAGAGTTCATCAGCATTCTGCATCGACCGAATGTACGGTGACGGCTGCCTGCAGATGGTGACTGTGGTGAAGGGCCGGGTGATGCAGTCTGTAGTGGTGATGAAATTTATGGCTTAACAGAGCTGCCGTTTGAGGGGGGGTGTCCGGCTCCAAATCCTCATCGTGGTTTCCGACGTCCACCCCAGCCGATAGGGGGTCGTTGTTGCATGGGGGGTTCTCACTGTCTTCCTGAGGACTCATGGTACTGTAGCCTGTAGAAAATACAATGAATAATAATAATTAGTCTGGAGTCACAGTTACGCAGTTTTCGTTTTACGTACATTGTTCTAAGAATTGGGCTACTACAAAAAACACATGTTATCTGATTTTTCTCCTATTAAACTATAGAACATTTTTGTTTCCACTGTTCCACTACACAAATCTGCATAATCCTTTGTGCTGTAGAGAAGGTGTTAATTTATAGTCACATTTTTATGCTAAATTCTTGTATGAATCACAAAAGGTTTTAAATTGTGACAAATTCATGAATAGAACAGAAAGACAAAAGGCAACTTTGAACATGAAGACAGCGCCCTCTGGTGGCCAGGTCCATCAGCAAATAAATTGCATTTACTATGAAACTTCTGCGTCGGCTGGAACAATTTTGGTTTCATCCACTTATAATTTTTAGTGGTTCTTTGAATTAAATATTGTTTCCGTTAACAAACGTATTTCAGAGCATTATTTAGGTGCTGGACAAGGTCAAAAATCTGTTACAAAGATTCAGTTGAATTATAATTGACTTATATACATTAGGTAGGAACAGGGGCGGAAGGTGACAGGCTCTGGACTCATAGCAAGGAAGCGCAGACGGAGTCTGGATGGGTGGGACTGGGCAGTACCACTGATTGATAGAAGCTGTCATAGGCCGATGGCTTAAAATTTCACTCCGCGCTCCATGTATGAGTACTGAGCACTACACATACATACATACATACATACATACATACAAACATACATACACTCATACATGGAGCTATACATACACTCATACATGGAGCTATACATACATACACTCACTCATACATGGAGCTATACATACATACACTCATACATGGAGCTATACATACTATGCTGTCCATCCCTGCCTTGTATGTCTGTACTGTGTATTATTATGTACTATGCTGTCCATCCCTGCCTTGTATGTCTGTACTGTGTATTATTATGTACTATGCTGTCCATCCCTGCCTTGTATGTCTGTACTGTGTATTATTATGTACTATGCTGTCCATCCCTGCCTTGTATGTCTGTACTGTGTATTATTATGTACTATGCTGTCCATCCCTGCCTTGTATGTCTGTACTGTGTATTATTATGTACTATGCTGTCCATCCCTGCCTTGTATGTCTGTACTGTGTATTATTATGTACTATGCTGTCCATCCCTGCCTTGTATGTCTGTACTGTGTATTATTATGTACTATGCTGTCCATCCCTGCCTTGTATGTCTGTACTGTGTATTATTATGTACTATGCTGTCCATCCCTGCCTTGTATGTCTGTACTGTGTATTATTATGTACTATGCTGTCCATCCCTGCCTTGTATGTCTGTACTGTGTATTATTATGTACTATGCTGTCCATCCCTGCCTTGTATGTCTGTACTGTGTATTATTATGTACTATGCTGTCCATCCCTGCCTTGTATGTCTGTACTGTGTATTATTATGTACTATGCTGTCCATCCCTGCCTTGTATGTCTGTACTGTGTATTATTATGTACTATGCTGTCCATCCCTGCCTTGTATGTCTGTACTGTGTATTATTATGTACTATGCTGTCCATCCCTGCCTTGTATGTCTGTACTGTGTATTATTATGTACTATGCTGTCCATCCCTGCCTTGTATGTCTGTACTGTGTATTATTATGTACTATGCTGTCCATCCCTGCCTTGTATGTCTGTACTGTGTATTATTATGTACTATGCTGTCCATCCCTGCCTTGTATGTCTGTACTGTGTATTATTATGTACTATGCTGTCCATCCCTGCCTTGTATGTCTGTACTGTGTATTATTATGTACTATGCTGTCCATCCCTGCCTTGTATGTCTGTACTGTGTATTATTATGTACTATGCTGTCCATCCCTGCCTTGTATGTCTGTACTGTGTATTATTATGTACTATGCTGTCCATCCCTGCCTTGTATGTCTGTACTGTGTATTATTATGTACTATGCTGTCCATCCCTGCCTTGTATGTCTGTACTGTGTATTATTATGTACTATGCTGTCCATCCCTGCCTTGTATGTCTGTACTGTGTATTATTATGTACTATGCTGTCCATCCCTGCCTTGTATGTCTGTACTGTGTATTATTATGTACTATGCTGTCCATCCCTGCCTTGTATGTCTGTACTGTGTATTATTATGTACTATGCTGTCCATCCCTGCCTTGTATGTCTGTACTGTGTATTATTATGTACTATGCTGTCCATCCCTGCCTTGTATGTCTGTACTGTGTATTATTATGTACTATGCTGTCCATCCCTGCCTTGTATGTCTGTACTGTGTATTATTATGTACTATGCTGTCCATCCCTGCCTTGTATGTCTGTACTGTGTATTATTATGTACTATGCTGTCCATCCCTGCCTTGTATGTCTGTACTGTGTATTATTATGTACTATGCTGTCCATCCCTGCCTTGTATGTCTGTACTGTGTATTATTATGTACTATGCTGTCCATCCCTGCCTTGTATGTCTGTACTGTGTATTATTATGTACTATGCTGTCCATCCCTGCCTTGTATGTCTGTACTGTGTATTATTATGTACTATGCTGTCCATCCCTGCCTTGTATGTCTGTACTGTGTATTATTATGTACTATGCTGTCCATCCCTGCCTTGTATGTCTGTACTGTGTATTATTATGTACTATGCTGTCCATCCCTGCCTTGTATGTCTGTACTGTGTATTATTATGTACTATGCTGTCCATCCCTGCCTTGTATGTCTGTACTGTGTATTATTATGTACTATGCTGTCCATCCCTGCCTTGTATGTCTGTACTGTGTATTATTATGTACTATGCTGTCCATCCCTGCCTTGTATGTCTGTACTGTGTATTATTATGTACTATGCTGTCCATCCCTGCCTTGTATGTCTGTACTGTGTATTATTATGTACTATGCTGTCCATCCCTGCCTTGTATGTCTGTACTGTGTATTATTATGTACTATGCTGTCCATCCCTGCCTTGTATGTCTGTACTGTGTATTATTATGTACTATGCTGTCCATCCCTGCCTTGTATGTCTGTACTGTGTATTATTATGTACTATGCTGTCCATCCCTGCCTTGTATGTCTGTACTGTGTATTATTATGTACTATGCTGTCCATCCCTGCCTTGTATGTCTGTACTGTGTATTATTATGTACTATGCTGTCCATCCCTGCCTTGTATGTCTGTACTGTGTATTATTATGTACTATGCTGTCCATCCCTGCCTTGTATGTCTGTACTGTGTATTATTATGTACTATGCTGTCCATCCCTGCCTTGTATGTCTGTACTGTGTATTATTATGTACTATGCTGTCCATCCCTGCCTTGTATGTCTGTACTGTGTATTATTATGTACTATGCTGTCCATCCCTGCCTTGTATGTCTGTACTGTGTATTATTATGTACTATGCTGTCCATCCCTGCCTTGTATGTCTGTACTGTGTATTATTATGTACTATGCTGTCCATCCCTGCCTTGTATGTCTGTACTGTGTATTATTATGTACTATGCTGTCCATCCCTGCCTTGTATGTCTGTACTGTGTATTATTATGTACTATGCTGTCCATCCCTGCCTTGTATGTCTGTACTGTGTATTATTATGTACTATGCTGTCCATCCCTGCCTTGTATGTCTGTACTGTGTATTATTATGTACTATGCTGTCCATCCCTGCCTTGTATGTCTGTACTGTGTATTATTATGTACTATGCTGTCCATCCCTGCCTTGTATGTCTGTACTGTGTATTATTATGTACTATGCTGTCCATCCCTGCCTTGTATGTCTGTACTGTGTATTATTATGTACTATGCTGTCCATCCCTGCCTTGTATGTCTGTACTGTGTATTATTATGTACTATGCTGTCCATCCCTGCCTTGTATGTCTGTACTGTGTATTATTATGTACTATGCTGTCCATCCCTGCCTTGTATGTCTGTACTGTGTATTATTATGTACTATGCTGTCCATCCCTGCCTTGTATGTCTGTACTGTGTATTATTATGTACTATGCTGTCCATCCCTGCCTTGTATGTCTGTACTGTGTATTATTATGTACTATGCTGTCCATCCCTGCCTTGTATGTCTGTACTGTGTATTATTATGTACTATGCTGTCCATCCCTGCCTTGTATGTCTGTACTGTGTATTATTATGTACTATGCTGTCCATCCCTGCCTTGTATGTCTGTACTGTGTATTATTATGTACTATGCTGTCCATCCCTGCCTTGTATGTCTGTACTGTGTATTATTATGTACTATGCTGTCCATCCCTGCCTTGTATGTCTGTACTGTGTATTATTATGTACTATGCTGTCCATCCCTGCCTTGTATGTCTGTACTGTGTATTATTATGTACTATGCTGTCCATCCCTGCCTTGTATGTCTGTACTGTGTATTATTATGTACTATGCTGTCCATCCCTGCCTTGTATGTCTGTACTGTGTATTATTATGTACTATGCTGTCCATCCCTGCCTTGTATGTCTGTACTGTGTATTATTATGTACTATGCTGTCCATCCCTGCCTTGTATGTCTGTACTGTGTATTATTATGTACTATGCTGTCCATCCCTGCCTTGTATGTCTGTACTGTGTATTATTATGTACTATGCTGTCCATCCCTGCCTTGTATGTCTGTACTGTGTATTATTATGTACTATGCTGTCCATCCCTGCCTTGTATGTCTGTACTGTGTATTATTATGTACTATGCTGTCCATCCCTGCCTTGTATGTCTGTACTGTGTATTATTATGTACTATGCTGTCCATCCCTGCCTTGTATGTCTGTACTGTGTATTATTATGTACTATGCTGTCCATCCCTGCCTTGTATGTCTGTACTGTGTATTATTATGTACTATGCTGTCCATCCCTGCCTTGTATGTCTGTACTGTGTATTATTATGTACTATGCTGTCCATCCCTGCCTTGTATGTCTGTACTGTGTATTATTATGTACTATGCTGTCCATCCCTGCCTTGTATGTCTGTACTGTGTATTATTATGTACTATGCTGTCCATCCCTGCCTTGTATGTCTGTACTGTGTATTATTATGTACTATGCTGTCCATCCCTGCCTTGTATGTCTGTACTGTGTATTATTATGTACTATGCTGTCCATCCCTGCCTTGTATGTCTGTACTGTGTATTATTATGTACTATGCTGTCCATCCCTGCCTTGTATGTCTGTACTGTGTATTATTATGTACTATGCTGTCCATCCCTGCCTTGTATGTCTGTACTGTGTATTATTATGTACTATGCTGTCCATCCCTGCCTTGTATGTCTGTACTGTGTATTATTATGTACTATGCTGTCCATCCCTGCCTTGTATGTCTGTACTGTGTATTATTATGTACTATGCTGTCCATCCCTGCCTTGTATGTCTGTACTGTGTATTATTATGTACTATGCTGTCCATCCCTGCCTTGTATGTCTGTACTGTGTATTATTATGTACTATGCTGTCCATCCCTGCCTTGTATGTCTGTACTGTGTATTATTATGTACTATGCTGTCCATCCCTGCCTTGTATGTCTGTACTGTGTATTATTATGTACTATGCTGTCCATCCCTGCCTTGTATGTCTGTACTGTGTATTATTATGTACTATGCTGTCCATCCCTGCCTTGTATGTCTGTACTGTGTATTATTATGTACTATGCTGTCCATCCCTGCCTTGTATGTCTGTACTGTGTATTATTATGTACTATGCTGTCCATCCCTGCCTTGTATGTCTGTACTGTGTATTATTATGTACTATGCTGTCCATCCCTGCCTTGTATGTCTGTACTGTGTATTATTATGTACTATGCTGTCCATCCCTGCCTTGTATGTCTGTACTGTGTATTATTATGTACTATGCTGTCCATCCCTGCCTTGTATGTCTGTACTGTGTATTATTATGTACTATGCTGTCCATCCCTGCCTTGTATGTCTGTACTGTGTATTATTATGTACTATGCTGTCCATCCCTGCCTTGTATGTCTGTACTGTGTATTATTATGTACTATGCTGTCCATCCCTGCCTTGTATGTCTGTACTGTGTATTATTATGTACTATGCTGTCCATCCCTGCCTTGTATGTCTGTACTGTGTATTATTATGTACTATGCTGTCCATCCCTGCCTTGTATGTCTGTACTGTGTATTATTATGTACTATGCTGTCCATCCCTGCCTTGTATGTCTGTACTGTGTATTATTATGTACTATGCTGTCCATCCCTGCCTTGTATGTCTGTACTGTGTATTATTATGTACTATGCTGTCCATCCCTGCCTTGTATGTCTGTACTGTGTATTATTATGTACTATGCTGTCCATCCCTGCCTTGTATGTCTGTACTGTGTATTATTATGTACTATGCTGTCCATCCCTGCCTTGTATGTCTGTACTGTGTATTATTATGTACTATGCTGTCCATCCCTGCCTTGTATGTCTGTACTGTGTATTATTATGTACTATGCTGTCCATCCCTGCCTTGTATGTCTGTACTGTGTATTATTATGTACTATGCTGTCCATCCCTGCCTTGTATGTCTGTACTGTGTATTATTATGTACTATGCTGTCCATCCCTGCCTTGTATGTCTGTACTGTGTATTATTATGTACTATGCTGTCCATCCCTGCCTTGTATGTCTGTACTGTGTATTATTATGTACTATGCTGTCCATCCCTGCCTTGTATGTCTGTACTGTGTATTATTATGTACTATGCTGTCCATCCCTGCCTTGTATGTCTGTACTGTGTATTATTATGTACTATGCTGTCCATCCCTGCCTTGTATGTCTGTACTGTGTATTATTATGTACTATGCTGTCCATCCCTGCCTTGTATGTCTGTACTGTGTATTATTATGTACTATGCTGTCCATCCCTGCCTTGTATGTCTGTACTGTGTATTATTATGTACTATGCTGTCCATCCCTGCCTTGTATGTCTGTACTGTGTATTATTATGTACTATGCTGTCCATCCCTGCCTTGTATGTCTGTACTGTGTATTATTATGTACTATGCTGTCCATCCCTGCCTTGTATGTCTGTACTGTGTATTATTATGTACTATGCTGTCCATCCCTGCCTTGTATGTCTGTACTGTGTATTATTATGTACTATGCTGTCCATCCCTGCCTTGTATGTCTGTACTGTGTATTATTATGTACTATGCTGTCCAACCCTGTCCTGTATGTCTGTACTGTATATTATTATGTACTATGCCATCCATCCCTGTCCTGTATGTCTGTACTGTATATTATTATGTACTATGCTGTCCATCCCTGCCCTGTATGTCTGTACTGTATAAACAATAATAATAATAAATACAGTCTATAAACACTATAAATATGAATGATATGAACAGATTGGTAACATTGCTATTATAATTAGAGAACAGTACATACCTTGCGCTGCCAGCGGTGACATGTGTTGATGGCTCCTACGATGAATCTGGTGACGGTAAGCATAGACCGCTAGAACCAGCACCATAATACAACCCATTATACCGCCAGCCACCGGCCCGACTGGGGCGCTCTTTATCATGTTCAAGGTGATAACTTCGTCTCCTGTTGAGGGAAATAATTTGAGGATTGGATTATTTTTTTTTTAATAATTGGAACACTAACAGATATATTTCTGAAAAATCCCTATAAAAACAAAACAAAAAGAAAAAACAAAAGCAGCAAAAAAAATGTTTTTTTTAATCGTGCCGCAGTGAGAGACAAAACGCGGGAAAAGATTCCCGGATGCGGCTGTTGTTAGACTGAGGGACAGAGGGTTTTCTTACGGAGGAGCCAGGTAGGTGCGTTACCTATTGAGCCCATATCATCGGCATACGGGCTTTTAGCTCCAACAATGCCTCCAAAACATTCTTTCTGGAGGGCGCAGTAGGGTCTGTCCAGAGGGGTCTTCCCATCGCTGTCCACCATACACCATTCACAATCTAGCACGCCGAAGCAGTAGCTGGGAAGGAGAGAGGGGGACGGGTCATTTCTCTGGCTAGGGCTGGCACAGTTAGTGTCCTATCAGAGGGCAGCGCCTAGGGACGTAGATAAAACACGGCCAATACCTGCTCTCCGTCTTCTGGGAACAGCCCGTGTTGACGCATTGAGCGAGGGCGTCTTGAAGGTTCGGATCGAGGACAGTGAATGTCATGGGCTCCTGGTGGACCTCACAGCTCGGGTTCCTGGAATGAGATATGATAAAATGAGCTCCAAGGTTTATACATTCCCCACATTATTTATCATATTCTTGCAGGGGTTTCAGTAGTATTACATCTACCATTCAGACCCCAGCACATATTAATGACAAGTACGATTGCTACCTCGCACACAACCCAGCCTGTGGTGCACACACCACCCGACAGAGGTCCAATCAGACGACACTTAGCCTTGTTTTTGTGGCTTACAGACGCTGCTATGGGCTTGCATTCACACGATGCAAAACTAAAGGGATCAATGTGATGTCTGACACTAAACCCCAGATTTCCTGACCACCGTTGTGATAGCTGCTTAGCTCTGCATTGCAGCATTTATTTCCTCCAACCATGAACTACGACTTGCTCTGAGGCCGCTAATACAGGTAATACTGCAGCAATGAGACCAAATCACACTGGAACTAATAATACAGTAGGTGAATATTCTGCCAGCATGTCCTGTGTCATTCTCTAATAATCCACTAGGGGGAGACAGTGATTCACGGAACTACCATGGAAATGGAAACTCACAAAACCATTAATGGGAAAGTCTTACTTGGGACGAATGACGGAGAAGACAGAACGCGCCGCTACATGAAAATTACAACACGCTCTCCCATTAAATCATCAGACAAAGGAAATGAAAAATCTTTTCTATGTGTGATACAAATCACACATCCAGTTACCTGCTTTCAGCATTCGTCAGGTTGCCAGTGCACTCATTGACCTCCAGGGGGCACTCACAGGGACATTCACATTCATTCTGCTCCATCCTGCAAACAAGAGAGAGGATACTCATCAGCGGGATTTAAATATCGCTCCAGGCCTGGCGGTCTGACATTTATATACGGACATCCACAGGACACAGGCTCAACTTTAAACACACGGATCGCCTACTTTAAAGGCGTTTACTGTCAGGGTAAATAAAACTAAATAAATAAAAATATATTTTTAAAAAGTCATTAATATAATGTTTACATTTTGTTACCTAGTGATACCAAAGAGGCGCTCCGCTATTCTTACAGATGACAAAGTAAGCTAAGACGTGTAATATGAACATAGAGATTCACGTATATGTATCAGGTATATTTTGTGTCCTGGATACCAGGTTTTCATGTGCAGAATTATGTCCAATGGAGGCTTTACTTGTTCTTTAATTGCTGTGACATACCTGTGACAATTCAGACACAGCCGATCCACCATACTGCAAGCACAGAAGGCCAGCGAATCACAGGTCTCGTTTACAATGCCTACAAAAGCGTTGGTGCCGGGGATTCTCGTCAGACGGTATTTGGAACAATGGCTTCCGTGCACAAGATTCGTCAAGTCCCCCTAAGGAAAAGAAGAAACATCACTGACACCCCATGATGGCACTAATATTATAGTTGTTGTTATAGAAGAAGAATAAACCGTTACTGCAATATTGCACAGAGTTTTTGGGAACGTATTAAGACATAGTGGCTGATCTAGAGGTTTGCGCAAATCAGTACACATTGAGTGTCCCAGCCACCCAGCAAAATTGTCCCTGATGAAAGTTTGATAAATAAACTGAAATTTTGATATCATATTTATTTACAAATCTTCGTATTAACTGGATATATTTATTGAGATAGGCACCAAAATACCGAACATCTCTATTGGAGCGCAGCGTCAAGCAAAGTACTATCTAACTAACTATCTATCTATCGGACGCCTCCTGATGAAGTCACTTTTGGTGACGAAACGCGTAGAGGCAAGACTTGCCTTCCGTACTGCTTGACAAGGAAGCCGGTGCATGTGTATCCTGGAGACCGTTGTACCTCTCAGCGCATCATTATTACTGTGAAGCTGTTTATCTTAGCGCTCGGGTTTGAGATCCTTGCGGTACGCTGCTTATTTGTTATGTTTTTTAAGTAATAGAAAAAACTGTATTTGCAACATGGAACACCCCCTTTCTGCATTATTTATATATATCCACTGTTTAAGCCACACGATGCTCCAGCAGCCCCTCCGTGTCCTCTGTATTGTGGTTAAAGTATGAAATGCTGACACGATGGTTCGCAATAGGCTGCACAATACTTGTGGCCGGTGCACATGTTGCTGCGTATACCGTGTGTACTAACGCCTGCATTCGATCGGGATCGCCAGCACAAAGTTTGTGCGCATGCGATGAGCGCCATCACGTGGATATACACTACGGCGTCTGGCGCACATTCCCCTCTGGATCAGCCGTAGTCATTTAATTCACCGACACATTGTTATACGTTTCGCAGATTGCGCAGTTTGACTTCTCCCGCGGACCCTGCAGCGACGAAACGGGAGAGGCCTCTGGAAGCCTTTGGGGCTTACACCTGGGTAACCAGCAGATGTTTATTAGCTTATTAACTATCCCATTAAAATGATTTTTGGATCTCCCAAGAAACACTCACCACGAGACTGGTGTCAAACTTGTAAAATCTCTGCACCGTTCTGTCGCTGAAACTGTTACACAGATTCTTCTTGACAAAATTCGGGTGGTTGAGAATGTCATTGGCAACAAGAGGTTCCTGGGAAGAGAGAGGGTGAGCGTTACACACCTCGGCCACCATACTCTACCTCTGTCTACGGGAGAGATTACTGGGCCGAACTGCACTACCTTATGTGTAATGTGCTGCTGTTCCACGGGGGCGTGTCCTTTCGGGTCAATCAGCGTGGGATGTGCCACCAGGTAACCTCGGTCTTCCATGATGAAGCACCTACAAGAGGGAGGAGAATGTGGAACAAACATAAGAGGGGGAGGGGAACACTGATTATCCGGCCTTTATTGGTAATAATATATCCAGTCCGTGACATAAAAATTACGCGGCGTTCACACACAGAAAACATGTATAGGGGCCACTACCAGCGCCTAGGGCCTTGAAACACATCCTGTTGCCCCCAAACACATCCAAGGGCCCACAAAACTTCCCATAGCCACAACTGCCATCTAGGGCCCACAAAACCCATCCTAAAGCCATGCAGCTGGGGCCTGAAACTCAGAGTTCTGTAACACAGCAATGCTAACCACTGAGCATGTGCTCTGCCAAATCTCATAACTCATGGACAATATCACATTAACTGGGTTATAGAACGTGAATTTTTTAATGCATAAGAAAGTTATTTCCCTTTCGAAATGCTTTGAGGTCCGCCGTTCCGATCGCCATACCTTATTTTGTTGCCACCGTCTTGATTGCAGACTGGAAGGAGCTCCATGAGCACTTTGTAAAAGTATCGCAGAGTAAAGTCGATGCCCATCACAGCCACGGTGGCCCCGGAGGAGACCTGAGAGCTGGAGACACCGAGGGAGGATTGATGATTGGTACACCCAGGTCCAGGCAACAGCATTGAGTAAATCGTCCGCCCTTGCCCAGTGCTAGTATCTCACCTGGAGGACTGAATGGTGTGACTAATGGTGACCACGTAGCCGGCTCCGCCTACATCCAGATAGGGTCCTGTGAAGGTGATGAGCCCAGGATTGGCCAATGCATGCAGATACCTAACAGAGAGAAGCCAATCAGAACATCACACTACATACACAAAGCAGAGGAATCTGACCCTGAATATATAGCCCCGTAGCAAAGAGGCGGGGCCTGAGTATGGAAAGGCGAGACAAGGCGGAGCCAAGCGAGACTGGGCGTGACCTTACTCATTTCCATTTTAAAAGGGTGTTTCAACGCTTACGGACCACCCTGTGTTTCTATCCGTACCGACAACATCCACTTTAGATACCCTTATTGTGGCGTTAGACGGGTGCTATTGAACACCCAATTTAAATGCCGTTTTGAGGCTCATTCACTGTGCACGTTACACCCAGACGACGGCTCATGGGGCCAACAAAAAGCTTTGGAACGTTACGATTTTTGGAAGAAGAAAAAAAATAAAACGCATAACTAATAAAAGTGCTTTTATGGATGTGGCAACCTAAAGGATAAATTTACTAAAAATTTATTAAAAATAAATAAAACAAAAGAGGAAAGTAGAGGTGTTGCCCATAACAACCAATCAGATTGTCGCTATCATCCTCTGGAATGTGGAAGTGAAGACCTATGAAAATGAGAACGTGATTGGTTGAAAGGAGTAACAAGTGTCGTCGTTTGTACTTGGGGCACCGTGATTGCCGTGGAACGTAACCGATTCATTATCTCCGTCTTCTTAAATAAAATGCTTAATGAATGAACGCTCAAAGCTGCTATCGCTATAGGCAACCCAGCAGCGTTACAACCGCAAAGGGGATTTTTACTGTCGTTAGCAGCTCATAAAAAGCAAAGAGGCCAATATTCAGATTACTGTAACATTCTACACAGAGGATGATACCAGAGCAGACGATTACCATGGTCTCCTAGTGGGATCAAATGCTTTGTCCATGAGAGATCCGGGGTATATCCGCAGCACCCCATTGGGCGTTGCTATGTAACGGCGGACAATGTAACTGTTTAGGAGGCTCATGTCCATCTGTCTCATCCATTCATCGGTGACGTGACTGGTCGCCATGACTTCATTTCTGACCGAGAACTGGAAAATAAAGACAGACCCGGTGGGGGGCCCTTTAAGACGCGCGTGAAAGGATATTAATCTGCTGGCGGGGATCATCCTGTTACTAATGATAAGGGGGGGGATCCGCCCGGCTGCTGCGCTATTAACTGAACTTTAAAACTACTTTTTTCTACATTACTGATGATTATAAAACAGCAATGAAAAAAATAAATAAAAATGAAATAAAATAAAAGGGGAAAAACAACAAATAATAATCCCGTTCTGGAACCAACGCGTTTCACAAGGGCACATAAACTGTGTCCGCCGCTCACCTTGAGGCCGGGGTTTGCGATAAGACGCGTGTTGTCGCTCAGGTACGCGGTGTAGTGCTCCACCATACGCTTGGTCTCTGGCTGGCTCAGATGCTCGTACGGTGAGGAGAAGCTGCCGGCGGCCAGCATTACCGTGGGGCTTTCTGCAAGCGAAACATCGAGGTCGTCATGAAACCGTTATGGCGTGAAAGAGGCGCGCGGCACAGCGCAGGGAGGACGGGTTTACCTAGTGTCGCCAGCTGCTTGAAGTGGAGGCAGGCGGTGGGTTGGCCTAGCAGGTCCAGGCGGTGGTACAGGAGCTTGCTGCTGGGGACCGTGTTTAGGTTCTTCAGCTGTTTCACTGGGATTTCTGGCTGTATCACCACAATGCACAGGATGAAGGAGGTGTCCTGCACCTGGAGGGGAAGAAGATAAAAACTAGAACCATGAAACTACCACACACTGCCCTGTCCTCTCATCACTCATCTGCTGATATACTCTGTGCTGCTGAGACCCTGCTCCTTCCACTATATAACACATCACTCATCTCCTGATATACTCTGTGCTGCTGTGACCCTGCTCCTTCCACTATATAACACATCACTAATCTCCTGATATACTCTGTGCTCCTCGGACCCTGCTCTTTCCTCTATATAACACATCACTCATCTCCTGATATACTCTGTGCTGCTGTGACCCTGCTCCTTCCACTATATAACACATCA
>WWET01003915.1:109439-119979 GCA_011038615.1 Limnodynastes dumerilii | reverse complement strand
TGTTCGGGGGGGGGGGTGTACTCTAAATACTATCCTAGGAGAGATGGGTTGTCCTAACGGGATTTAGGAATACAATTTACATCGGTGACTTGGGGACGGATCAAAAACGTTAAGGTGTGGGCACACTATTGGAAGTCCATTGTCTCCCAAGCTCCTGCAGGCAGTGCGATAGATACACTCTTAGGATTCGGTTCAAACTTAATAATGACCTAAGAAACCTTGGTTAATAAGCAATTGGATCAGCTCATAAAATTATTCCGAAGCACGACACTAAGGATTACCTGTCATATAATAGTGTAAAAAATCAACATTAACACACAAAAAGGACGACAATAATCTATGCCTTTGCTCCGCCCACCTACCTAAAAAAAGCCACTCCCATTTTATGTCCCACCCATCTTGTGGTTCCATAAACATGGAGGAGGTGTGGATAAAGCTTCCCACATAATAACGACCCATCCAATCACTATTATTACACTGGCGCTGGGCAATCTCAGGGGAACATCACGTAATAGTTACACCTTCCAAGCACTACTCTAAATATTTCTTTAGACAATACGAAGGTTTGACAACGCCAAGAACTGAAGTCAGCTAAGAATTGTTGCTTCATGGTGGAATTAAATTCTGTGTTCCCATCGGACACAACCTATCGCCCAGCCAAAACGTTTGTTAGCAGAGGAAATTCGCTGCTGAGACGCGTGATGAATATCTCTGAAGATTTTTTGCAGGGATTTCCGGCTCTGAATTTTACGGAGCCACTGCCAGTCGCACTGGAAAATGTCTGTTTGAAAGTAAACGCGCCGGTGCCTCAGCGATAAAAGAATTACCAGTCACAGGGCTGTATGTGGCTACATTGAGCATATTAAGCATTCAAGCCCCCTCCATGGCGACCTCCCTGTAGAAATTCAGACCTCACTGAAATGAATCTTCTCTCTTTGCCGAAACTGACAAGTTTACGAACTACAAAAGAGGCCAATTAATGACGTGTTTTCTGCCGAAGGTAATGGGGAACGGGAGTTGGCACACAATAAAAGAGGAAGAGAGTTTATTAGAAGAGTATAGTTTTCTTCTGCAAAACTTTTAAGTAGATTTATTCTACAGATGTATAATAAATGGTCTTTCAGGGAAGGCGTTGTCATTATGAAATATAATCTAGGTAAAAGTATTAGCGGAAAAATCTTCTTTGTAAGGTATGCGTTAATGGCAGAATATAAACATATCAGGGGGAGGCTGTGGAGGCCAAGAGTGGAGTAAGAGGAGAAGCTGTGGAAGTCAAAAGAGGAGGAGGAGGAGCTTTGGAGGCCAAGAGAGGAGGATGTGGAGGAGCTGTGAAGGCCAAACTAGGAGGTAGAGGGAGGAGCTGTGGAGGCCTGGAGATGAGGAGGAAAAGGAGGAGCTGTGGAGGCCAGGCGAGAAAAAGGAGGAGCTGTGGAGGCCAGGCGAGAAAGAGGAGGAGCTGTGGAAGCCATTAGAGGGCGAGGAGGAAGGGGAGGAGCTGTGGAGGCCATTAGAGGGCGAGGAGGAAGAGAAGGAGTTGTGGAGGCCAGATGAGGAAGAAGAAGAGGGCCTGTAGCGGAGAGGATGAGGAAGAGGAAGAGGAGGAGCTGTGAAGCCAGGTGATTAGAGTTGTGGAGGCCAGGCAAGGAGGAATAGGAGAAGTTATGGAGGCCATGTGAGGGAGAGAAGCAAGAGGAGGAGCTGTGGAGGTCACAAGTGGAGGAACTTTGGAGGCATCGCGAAGAGGAAGAGGGCGAGAAGGAAGAGGAGAAGCTGTGGAGGGCAGATGAGGGCGAGAAGGAAGAGGAGAAGCTGTGGAGGGCAGAGGAAGAGGAGAAGCTGTGGAGGCCCTGCGAGGGCGAGAAGGAAGAGGAGAAGGAGAAGCTGTGGGGGGCAGATGAGGAGGAAGAGGAGAAGCTGTGGAGGGCAGAGGAAGAGGAGAAGCTGTGGAGGCCCTGCGAGGGCGAGAAGGAAGAGGAGAAGCTGTGGAGGGCAGATGAGGGCGAGAAGGAAGAGGAGAAGCTGTGGAGGGCAGATGAGGAGGAAGAGGAGAAGCTGTGGAGGGGTTTTGGAGGACAGACGAGGATGAAGAAAAGGAGCTGTGGAGGTCAGGTGAGGAGGAAGAGGAGGGCTTGTGGTGGCCAGGAGAGGAGAAGTTGGAGGAGCTGTGGATGCCAGGAGAGGAGCTTTGGAGACCAGGTAAGGAGCATGAGTTATGGAGGCCAGGGGAGGAAGGGTTGCTATGGAGTCTAGAGGAGGCCAAGGGAGAAAGGGTTGCTATGGACCCTAGAAGAGGTAGGGCTGCTATGGAGCCTAAAGGAGGCCAAGGGAGGAAGAGCTGAGTGCAGGAGGTTATATTATAATAAGGCCAGTTCTAATCAGCAGTGGAACCCAAGCACAGGCGAGTGATCAATTCTTACTTGGCTGAGTCCTCGTGCCGTTATTCGTATTCCTGATCAGCTGGAAGGCTTTCTGGAAGCCCAGGGCGTGCTGCGTGGGGATATCCGAGGACTTCATACTGGCCACGAAGCTGGACATCTCTCGCTTGGTCTCGCCGGTGGCCGGGGACAGGAACATCTTGTAGCACTGGTCCAGGGAGCAGGTCCTGACCACATCAGCAACGGTCAGCACCGAGATCTGAACGAAACAGAGAGAATCCCAAATGTATCCCACAGCTGCACCGCTGCGCTGAACAAACATTTATCTAATGCGCTGCTATGGCTTTTCACACCCAATGTCCCGAGGAACAGTCCTGGAGACTCAACGTATTATTTCTAGATCTTATTTAAAGTGCAGATGTCTGACACCACGCGTTCCACTGCCAAACGCCGAATTCATTCCTAAACATTTCCTTTGTCTTCTTTTTAACAACTATGTTATTTCACAGCGCTCCCAAAACCTCAATCTGTATCTCAATTAAGCCCAGCCATTTATCCCATATACTCCGATTAATGCGCTGTATAACCTCGCCATCATTATAACCTCGCCATCATTATACAAACGAGATCATATAATGAGGCAACACAGAGACCGAGCAGAATTACAATAAATATAAATAATAAGAAACATGATACTTCAGAATGACCCCACGTCTCCTTACTGCATTGCTATAGGACTTGTTCGTTGAAACTTGTGACACTTGTATAAGATTCCTGCTATTATGGCATTACATATAGAAGTCTCTCTTTCATTAGATGCATTATGTGAAAAGATTACCAAGATGAATGGTAAAATGCAGTATGAGGGCCATTCATCATTATAGTGCATAGAGAAGACATTTTTATGTAGGTCTGTGTTTGTTCTATATTTAAAAAAAAATATAAGACAAAACAAAAAAAAAAAAAACTAACCAATCATTTTGCACCTTCCTGGAAAATGCTAAACATAACCTGATTGGCTGCTATGGGCAGTGGCTCTCATTAGGCTTTTGGGACTGGGCCAAGACATAAGCTGGCCACACACTAAAGCGATTATCACCCCCAGCAGGTGGTGTCTGATAATTGGGACGATTTTTCCCTAAGAAAAGGTCCCGATATCAACGCCACTCATCTCTCCTTCAGGGACTGATAATCCCAGTCAAAGAGGGAGGGGCTGCAGAGATTGACAAGTGACCTTTGCAGCTGATTGGCTGCACGGGCTTCATCCTGTTAATTTCTGCACAGGCCTCCTGTCAATCTTGGCAGGTGGCCCATGCAGCTAGATAATTGCCTGGCAGTAGAAACTCCAGTCAGTAGTGTATAGCACCTTCACCTCCTGGCCGGAGTTTCCATGTCTGTCTGACTCCATAATTACTGGCAAGTCTAGCAGTATTATAGTAATGGAAGTCCAGCATGTCCTGCAGAATGCAGAGATTTTAGTATAGTAAATTTTGATCTGTTTAAGTTTAAGTTAATAAACAATAGATAATTTTTATAAAGTTTTTCTTCTTACAGTCTTATCATTTTAGAGATTCTGTTGTCGTCGGACATTGCAGCCATTGTCCCACAACTTATATTTCCAGTGGTTTTACTACATGGTTATTTCAGATTCTTTGCTGGACTAATGAAAACCCTCGTTTTCCTGCTCCGTAACCTATTTTCTTTCTATATTTCTCAGGTGTAGAGACGCCCCGGGCTGTTCCTTCATTGATTGCAGCTGTCTGGAAATATTGAAGCGTTTGCCATGTTGCACAGGTGAAGGATTTATTGACTAAGACCCCTGAGACACCTCTAGGGGTCTGTAAACAAATACTAATACATCAGCCCAGGTGCCAGAGAAAACCAGAGGTCACAAAGAGGAGGATTTACTTTAATCTCTTAAGAACTTAGAATCGAGTGTTATACAGTATCAACAGCGTAGATAGATTAAAGCTTAATCAAAACCTTTCCCCGAATGGCTCCTCCCACAGCGTTACAACCAAACGTCTATTACTTAACCTACTATTTAAATATATGAATTACATATAACGAAACAAAAAATTGTGAGATGAATGAATCACCTTATCATGCTCATCTATGGAGTTCAGAATCACGTGCGCTGCGTCTTTGGAGATTTGCAGCTGCGTCTCCGTGATCGACGCTCCGTGGTCTAAGATGACGACAATGTGCTTTGACTGTGGTCTTACGGTGGAGACGTAGATCGGTCTGGGGGGGGAAAAAAAACCAATAGAAAATATCAATTCAATAGTCTGATCTCTTATGTGATCAATAAAGAGAATATAACTGGAAAAACTTTAAAAAGAAATAAAAAAAATAAAAGTTTATAAAAATCAAGAGGGGTTGCTCCTAGGAACCAATCATATTCTAGCTATTATTTTCTAGAATGTACAAGATAATTGATCGCTAGACTCTGATTGGTTTCTAGGGGCAACACCTTCTTTTTTAGAAGTTCTACCCTGGAATGTCTGAATATAAACGAGGAGCCAGTGACCACAACACATCCCAAGTGGATATAAACATAGCAAAGAACCGTCTTATCTCCTGTCAGTAAGCAGCTCTCAGCCCCATTCTCCACCAGATCTGACAGCTGGAATTTGAAAACAAGGGAAAGAAAAAAAAAATGTCCCGGACACATAATCTGGTGAGGAAACAGAGAGAGTGAAACGAACAGGATACAGACTCCATTTACTCCAGAAACGCTGCCAGTCACACCTCCTGCTATATGAGAAGCAGGCGGTACAGAGGGGAACAGCAGCAAGACGTTTTCATCAAGTGCCATCGGCCACTCTTGTCTCGTGTGTCGCTGCCAAACAATCTTAATTGCTCTAGAAGCTTCTTAGACCGTAAACTGGAAAATCACCATCGCTGTAAGGTTTGGAGAGGGGGAGAGCTCTGTTCTCACGCATTAATGTGCTATGGCTCAGCATATAGTCAGACCCAGCCTCTGTCAGGCCTTCCACATGGGGCTAATTCAAGTTAACACTGGTCCAGGAACACAATGTCTGCCGCTTCCGTGTGCAAAGAATAAATTAAGAGGTTGCAGTACTATGTTTCAGGAGCAGGTGGCGCTGTACTTTAAACCTTCCAGATAGAACTTTAAGGCAGAGTTCCATGAATAATACACTGTGATACAATGAATATCACCAGGGTTTAAAATGTGTCCCAATAATGAATCATTTAGATCACAGGTGCTAAGTGCTGCTCTGATTGGCTAGAGACTGAATATTCTGCGGCACTGATTGGCTACAGTTGGATCAACCACCATCAATATTAGAATATCACGATTAGCTGCAGGATGGGAAATATAGAAGTGTTGCTGTAATCGCAGCACAGACTGGGAGATTTACACCTATGACATCATAGCGACGCTCCGGGACGCAGGGTCACCTACCTGCTTCGGTGCTCATAGCTCCCCTTGCATCGGAACTTGTGTGCTGGGAAAACTGTGAAAATTCCCTCCTCCGAGCTAAAATATTGCCACTTAATGCCGGGGTTGGATTTCA
Source organism: Limnodynastes dumerilii (assembly GCA_011038615.1). Taxonomy (NCBI): domain Eukaryota; kingdom Metazoa; phylum Chordata; class Amphibia; order Anura; family Limnodynastidae; genus Limnodynastes; species Limnodynastes dumerilii. Next base: position 114,062 of record WWET01003915.1, on the reverse strand, counting down.
GGTTGTCCGCTAGAACTGGGAATGAGAAAAAATATATATAGATCAAAAACATTTCCACAACAAGAAAAAAACAATAATTAAAAATGTAAAAAAAAAGTCACAATATACGGGTTAAAAAAAGCATCTTAAAAAACAATGCAAGAAGGGAAACATAGAAAGGTATGGTAGATATAAGCCACTTGGTACATCCAGTCTTCCCAATTTCTTTTTTAAAGCCATACTGACCCTAGATATTATTTTAAATTTAGGATATATTTATCCTAAACATGTTTCAATTGCTCTACTATCTTAGTCTCTACCACCTCAGATGGGAGGCTATTCCACTTATCGATCACCCTTTTAGTGACGTCATTTCTCTGCACATTTCCTTTAAACGTACTTCCAGATTATCCACATGTCCTCGTGTTCAATTACACCTCTTCCTTTGAATAATGCCCCCTCCGGTACCTGGTTCCACAAAAAAAAAAATTCCACAAAAAAAAAAAAAAAAAAAAAAAAAAAAAAAAAAAAAAAAAAAAAGTCACAATATACGGGTTAAAAAAAAGCATCTTAAAAAACAATACAAGAAGGGAAACATAGAAAGGGATGGCAGATATAAGCCTCTTGGTACATCCAGTCTTCCCAATTTTTATTTTTTTTAAAGCCATACTGACCCTAGATATTATTTTAAATTTAGGATATATTTATCCTAAACATGTTTCAATTGCTCTACTATCTTAGTCTCTACCACCTCAGATGGGAGGCTATTCCACTTATCGATCACCCTTTTAGTGACGTCATTTCTCTGCACATTTCCTTTAAACGTACTTCCAGATTATCCACATGTCCTCGTGTTCAATTACACCTCTTCCTTTGAATAATGCCCCCTCCGGTACCTGGTTCCACCCTTTGATATATGTGAAAGCTGCTATACACAGGATTAATGACTTAAGCTGGCCATACACTGGGTCGATTATCGGTCCCATCAGGGGGTGTCCCGATAAACGGAACGATTTCTCGCCAGAGAAACATCCAGTTATCGGCATCATACACCCCTCCCCGCTGACACCGATAATCCTAGCAGAAGAGGGAGGCACTTAAACAATAGGGAGCTATTCAGTATGCTAATTGGCTCCCTTAAAATTATCGTGCGCTAGACCAAATAATCGTACCAGAGCGTTTCTGGAGTTTTTTAAAAATTGATCTTGTCCACTAACTAGAGCGATTATTTGCCCAATCACCCGATAGCTGGATGAACGCTCGTTCCATGATATAAACTTTATCTACACAATAAACCATAATGAACACATGGGAACCTCAGACTCCTGTCTGTAATATTACACAGCGATACTTCAGCAAGGAGCGGATTTATTTCAGTCATTCCTCTCCTCGCTCTAGGTAAATGTGCATTTAATTAGTGAATCTCCACTTTATTCATCTATTGGAGCGCTGGAATGAGGAGGAAGCCAGCGTTCAGACTAATCATTAGCCGTGTGACAATGCCCATCACTTACACACAACAGCGACCTTTAGGGGGTTTCTGGAATGGAAATGAGAACTTCCTGGAACAAAAGAAAGGGGTCAAGAGGTTCCTCTGAAATCTATACAGGACAAGAGTGACCCCTCACAAAGTCCTTAACAGAAGAACTTCCACCCCCACCAGCCATTGCAGCAGGGCTGAGAGGTCCCCATTAATCACCTTCCACCTTCTACTCAGACAGACATCCTAGTGACTGGAGTACTACAAACGCTGGCAGGGCATGCTGGGATATGTAGTTCATTTTAAACATTATTCCAAGACAACTAAATATTATAAAAAAAATAATAAACTCGAGACTTCAAAATCAACATTTTAATACATTTATATTTACCTCTTACAAAATCGCCAGTAAACAGCATCTTGGAATAAGGATTATTAATAATTATGCCCCTAAGCGTTACTAGACCTAGGAAGCGATCAACATAATTTTTATATGAGAATCAATGAGGAGTCGTCTAACAATCCAATTAAACATTACAATATAGATATATGATGACAAGTTCACCTCCTGTCACGGCTCCTCCCATAGGTGGTTTTCTGATCTCTGTTCCAATATATACATATAATGTCTGCAGTAAGACAATTCCTACTTTTCACAGATTACTGCAGTCATGGCAGCCGCCACCAAAGAGGGAGGCGTCAGTGAGCTGCTGGTATCACAGGGGGAGGGGGCAGCTAGCTGCAGCCATCACAGAGGGTGGAGTCCGTCTGCCGAAGTCATGGTGGGAGGGGTCAGTCAGGTGTGGTGGGCGGAGTCCATCTGCTTCAGCCATGGTTGGTGACATAGTTGCCAACTCAACTGTAATTTCTGGCAGACCCCCCCAAAATTTGGACATTGCTCCCAGGATTCCAGAAGAGCTGGAAAATCTCCCAGATCTGTGCTCAGGCTCAGAGCCGAAACTAGAAGTTTTAGTGCCCGGGGCCAAAAGGAAAAATGGTGCCCCTGAATCTGGACTTTAAACCAATTTAACATTAAATATTAACTAATTGGTGCCCCCTTTAAGTTCTGCACCCTGGGCGGGCGCCCCTATCGCACGCCCCTAGTTACAGCCCTGTTGAGGCTGTGACCTAATGTTAATCACAGCCTCAAGCCCTGAGCATTATTAAGGAGGGGCGGGGCTTGCTAATAATAAGTCCCGCCCCATCCTTTGTGACCCTATGAACGGCAGATTTGATTAGGCAGGGGGTGGGGCTTCAGGTGTCGTTTGCATAAATGAACCGAGAAGCAAGAATTCGTCAACTACGCGTTAATAGGAGAGGTTCTTCTCCCAAAGCAAACCAGTAATTAGTTATGTGACTGCACTTTATGTGCAAGTGTATTTCGTAATGGAACCAGTGCAGAAGACGTTACTTTTTATATATCATTTAAAGGAGGAAATAAGACGAATTGTAAAAGACCCTTTTCATTTGTTGAGAAAATACATGAAAAACCATAGTAAGTTTTAAGCTGAAAACACGTTGATGAGAAGAGAGAATATTTATAGATTTATAGGCACCATCGCCTCTGTTATCCAGAAAGGTGGCTTATGGGCCATGGCGGAGGTCACAGAGCATCATGGGAAATGATGTGATGGGAGGGATTCGGGGATTAGTGTGTATGACCATGAGAGTGTTTGTGAGATTGGTTCACATAAACGCAAGCAATCTGCATTTCCTAAGATTTCTACATTCCTCTTTCCCCCACTTTAATGGGCAGAGGAATTTTAAGATGTATATTACAGCAAGTAATTGTTCAGTAATGGCGGCCATTGTCTGAGACTTGAATCAGGAGACAAAACATCTGTTCCAATGTCTAACACCAGCCGAGCGCATTAAACCTCTCACTTCCAGGATTTCTCTCTTTCTTTCTTTGACGCTTCGTGGTGACAGAGAGCGTCAACAACAATGAATATAGAAAAGCTTTTGTAAGATTGGTTTAAAAAAACCCAACAATTCTGAAATATTACCCAGAAGCCTCCACAGCTCACACGTAAGCCGGCCCAACACTACAGCGAGTATCTAATTATTGGGTGATCGGGCCGATAATCGCTGTAGATAGTGGTCAGGGGGGATTTTCCAAACAACCAATAAACACTCTGGTATAATTATTTGAGCATATGGAATGCGTACAATATATCAATGCAGAGTCAATCAGCTGCAATGGCCTCCTGTCAATCTCAGCAGCTCCTCCTTGTGAAGCGTGCATTATTGGTTCCGGCTGGGGAGATGAGCGGCAACGATATCAGGACCTTTTCCTAGGGGGAAATCATGCCATCTGTTGCTGGGAGCGTCAGTGTCTGCCTAGTTTTACCGTCAATATTGCCAGGCACATTATTGATTAGGACAATGACGCTTTTTTTTTGCTGTGGCTTAAGCTTTAATAAACCCTGCGTGGGATGTAGCGGGATTACATCTAGTCCCCTAATTTAGGGCTGAAGGAAGTGATATCACAACAAGAGACCTGACGCAGCACAAGACAGCGCATTACACTTAAAGATACCCATCGACACTTTATCTAATTATAAATCCATTATGAGGTTTAGATGAACCGGTGAAGTGTCGCTGCTCCACAGCAACCAATTAGATTGCAGTTATTATTTTCCAGAATGTAATGAAGAAATGAGAAATAAAATACGACCCTATAAGGTAAAAAGAGTTGTAAAATCTATCCCCAAATATGGGCAGCCGGCTCTTTCTGATCATCCTGAAATGATTGGTTCATTTTCATTTATCGTGTGGACTAAATAATGTAACTGTTGAAAGTAAAATAATAAACATAAAAGTATAAAGATAGAAATAATGGACAAATATAGAAATATCATGGCAACAAAAACGGTGCAGGGATTGTATCACAAAACAAATACCAGAAAGATTTAAGGATGTAACATGTAGCATAGCTTGGAGCAGAGAAGGTCAAGGTCCAGGGGGGATAGGATTGTAGCTTTCACATATATCAAGGGGTATACCCAGGTACAGGAGGGAGCGGGGGATATGATATAAAATAGCTTGGAGCAGAGAAGGTCAAGGTCCAGGGGGGATAGGATTGTAGCTTTCACATATATCAAGGGGTATACCCAGGTACAGGAGGGAGAGGGGGATATGATATAACCAGGTACAAGAGGGAG